>JAODUG010003888.1:0-10945 GCA_027564795.1 Aphredoderus sayanus
TGCCAGCAGAAGGCGCCAACCGCGGCTCGTCATATGTCCATGCTGCGGGTGGCGCCTTCTGCTGGCACAACAAGGTAGTGCGTTGTGGTCAAAACAAAGGACAAAGCAGAGCCCGGGACCAGTTGTCCCCTCCCGTCGCCGGGGCCTTCTTCGGCAGGGGTGGGGCTCCCGTTGTCTCCCCCTGGGGCTCCCGTTGCCTCCCCCTGCATGCTCTATCACCATGAGGGCGTGTGGTAGTCCCCAGGGCGCATGACCGGTTTCGTCGGGGCGGGTTTTGTCCCTCTTCCTTGGGGGTGGTCGTCTGGGGGGGCGGGGCCGCCGTCCAGGGCAGGGATCGGCCTCGGGCTCACGGGGCCCGGGGGACGCTGGCTCTGCCGGCACTCGGTGGGAAGGTGATGTCTGGCTGGGTTGGGTGGCTGTCGTCCCTGGTTCTCCCATGTTCTCTCTCCCTGGCGGTGGGGAGCTTCCCGGCACGGTTCTCGGCTGGTCTCCATAGGGACGGGGCATGGCTGTCCACTATTGATGGGTCATTCGCAAATGAGCCAGTCAAATAATTATTTGACTGGTTCGCATTTCTGAAGAGCCGACTCTTTCTTAAAAAAATATAGCCTATATAAATTAAATTATTATGTTATAATGAAATAATGAATTATTATAATTTTATTTAAAATAATTGACTAATTCAAAGAACAGCAAATAAAATGATATAGGCTTAAAGGGACAGCCTCACATTCTGTTCCTGTTAATCAAACACGCGGTGTCAACCAATTATACTGCATGAGTGTAACTCATGAGTGTAACTCATGCAGTATAAAAAAGTTACACTTTAAATGCAAATGTTTAATAGTATTCCTTTTCGGTTAAAGAGAAATTTGGGAGCCAAAAGAACCGGCTCTTTTCAGTGAGATGAGTCAAATGAGCCGGCTCACGAAAAAGAGCCGGATTGCCCATCACTACTGTCCACGGGACAGGTGGTCTCGGGTCCTTTGAGCTTCAGGGGGTCGCGGGAAGGCCTGGATTCTGGGGTTCTTGCCTGCCTGTTGCTGGGGTCGGTGCGGCGCGGTTGTGGCATCCCACCCTCACTAACAACTACATTTTGTGACAGGCTTTTGCACGCACACATACACACACTATCTCTCTCTCTCTTTCCCTCTCCCTCTCCCTCTCTCCCCTCCCTATCTCTCTCTCTCTCTCTCCACCTCCCTATCTCTCTCTCTCTCTCTCTCTCTCTCTGTCTCTCCCTTCCTATCTCTCTCTCTCCCTCCCACACACACTCACATGGTACATGTCCACAATTCGTTACTTGTACAGTTTGTACCTTCAGAGTCTGATTGATAAAATAAAGTTTTTGGCATTTTTGTGTTTGATTACAGACACTGCTCTGTCTGGTGATGATGCTGGTTTAGTCCTTAATTGGAAATACATTTATATTTCTATTAATGCTTACAATGCCTCCGTGGAACGGCACAGAGCTTCCAGTAGGGTTGGTGAGGCTAACTGTCATCTACAGGAATCATCACAGCACTGATTCACATGTTAGATTGTATTATTTCATTGACAACCCTTTTGAGCAATGTAAATATTTAATTGTGAGTGTGATTTTAATCCCTTGGGTTAGGGATAACCCTAACCCTTGAATTCTCACACCTCCACCATTTTACCAACATGAATAAATAATTATTTAACACATGCAGTACTTAGTTTCTTGTGTTTATTTAATTGTTTCCTCTCTTGTTGCAACTCGTGACTTTGGCAATTCAGTTATTAAGCCTGCCTTCCTGCTTAAATCATTCATAATTTGACCTACAGTGTGTTGTCCATTTGTTTCACTTTGACATGTTTTATTAGTATTTTTTACCTCCTCCTCATTTCTGACGATGCAGTAGACATCTGCCTGGATGGACAGCTGTCCTCTTGCATCATAAATGTCCTTTCCACTGAGCTTGCTTATCCTTGGTGGTGCAGAGAATTGAGCAAAGTAATTTGCCTAGAGCGGTCAGTGAAAAAAACACAGTGAGAAAGGTCAGTAAGTGGAAATAATAACAGGAAATGGGAGTTCATTGATTTATTCATGCATTCACTTACTGATTCATTTACTTAATTGGTTGATTACAGTAGTTGCACAAATAACTTAAAAGGCATAGGTGTGTCCATGGCAGGTGGAGAGAAGCACATTTTAAAAAAATCGCACTGGTACTTGTTTGGACCAAATGCAATACTAACAGCTAATTGATATTTTACTCCTAAAAAGTTGTCCTGTAGGCTACAGGTTTGTGGTCTGTATTTCTGTAAGAGCTACAGATCAAACATGTATTGAGTGAAGGATTCAACCTAACACCTCAGCAGCACAGAAACTCGCAGCAAAGCAGACTCCCTCATAACTGCTGGCAATACATTTGGATAAAGCTGAGTAAACATATGTAGTCCCATTTCCATTTGACGTGATTGGTTGGCTTAGCTTGTATTTGTAACTGACTGACAACCCTTCTTTTGCTCAACCCCGGAACACAAAGTCAGCAATAGGCTACTCTAGCCGTAGCCAATGTTATCACAAAGAAAGTACAGTAGATGATTCCTCGAGTTTGACTTGAGAGATAGCGTCACCGTATGCAACCAGTACTACTGTAGTTTAATGGTCACACATTATGACAATGTGTGACAATGTGTGAACAGTGCATACAGTACTACAGTACTACAGTACTAACAGTACTAACAGTACTGTATACTGTTTGGCTTCCCTAACGTACCAGGTAACCGAACACGTCGTCGGGCCGGTTGAAAAAAGCGTCGTTCAACGCGTTTTCTATTTTCTCTGGCACCTCGTTGGCTTGGTAAAACTCAGCAGCCGCCTTTTTCATGTCTTGGAAATCCAGCCCGTCATCGGACGCCAGACTGGCACAGCGGTCTGGCGCTTTATTATGAGACATGTTTAAACAACACCCAACAACAACAACAACAACAACACTGAGCTCAAAGAAGGAGGCTCTTGATATGCACAACTCTGTTTGTTGTTGTTAGGTTCACCAGCCCAGAGGTTGGTTGTGTTTGTGCTTGGTTTCCCGGCAACCGTCCGTACGTGACATAACTGTAAAGGTGGCGCTCCTCTTCTTGTGAGCTGTCGCTTGTGATCATTTACCTGCGCCATTAACCAAAGGCCTTATAGCCAATACTGTAATGTTTCTGCTTTTGCACCCTTTAGTACTCCTACGGTAGGCCTACACAAACACTTGATCCATGATTAAAATCACATGAAAAACGCCTTATTCACTGTAACAAATAAATATAGGCCTACAATACGAAATGAAATATTGTTTCTGTTCAGATCACTGCCATCTTATAGCCGTAAAGTTACAGGCTACATGTAGACCTATCCTGGGCGCAATAACTGCCGTGGCCTAGTCTATAGGCATTCGCCAATAAATAAAATCTAATTGCACACTAAAATAATAACATAACAGTATATATGTTTTATAATGTATTTTTATGTGCATTGCTATAGATTTATATATTTTATTGTGAAACTGCTAGCCTTCTGCAAGAACGAACGAACAGACACACACACACACACACACACACACACACACACGCACACACACGCACACACACACACACACACACACACGCACGCACATGCACGTCTTCATGAGACACGACATAACCTTTACGACTAATGAATATTTAATTAAGTTGCGTGTTAAAGTTATTACATGATAATGAATTAAATTCATGAACAGTCGAACTCAAAATGTAGAGTTCCACAAGGCTAAATATCCGTGGCAACTATTAACTTTCACAACTAATCAAATAGACTACAACGTTGTAGGGCTACATACATTATGAATGTGTTAATTTTATAAATTAGTTCTACTATAGCCTAATGTTTAAAAAAACATTCCAAATACTTTACATTCTATTGATTTCTTTGTGTTTGTGTTCAGAGATGTCATTATTGTTAAGGCTATTTAATGTTTAATGTTTATCTTTCCCAGATTTAATCTATCAAGCAATGCGATTTCTTTAATTGTGTTTATTTATTTATTTGTTTTGTGTAGGTCTACTGAGGTGGGGATTAAGGATTAAGACTATGATGATTGAGATTAAAAATTGTTTTAAATATGGAATATTATTATACGTAATTGTATTAGTAATAATATTAATTGAAATAATTGTATTTATATATATATATTTTTTTTCTTTTTAACAAATTCGTCTAGAGCATCTTCTTTAGTCAAATAATGTACAATAACAAAATGTATGTAACATATAGGCCTAAACAACGTCCTAATATATGGTGCGATTCAGAAAACAGCTGCAAACAACATTTTGGTATATTAATGATTTAAAACAAATGCTTTCGATTTATGCATATACTACATAAAAAATATCTGATATGGTTTAGTTTCATTAGTGCTCTCAAAACAGGTTACTCGAAAGTTAATACAGTAGCCCTGACAACGCATGTGGCCATATAGGTCTATGCCATACCCCGAGACCTTCACCCTCCAAATAGGGTAAATTATCAGAGCAAATAATCTTAAACTATAGCCTATATTTTTATTTTAAATATATTATGCGAGGCTATAAGCATAAGCATAGACTATATTTCCATGTTTATTTTAATCGCTTAATGCAGCCAAGTATAGCTTACAACATTGTAATTAATCTTTACCATATATTGACCAAGGCACGTTCATGTTAATTTAGCATATATTTTGGCTCAATGCTTGAACACGTTATGCTAAAAGATTTATGTTTCCTAAATATTTAAACTGTATTTCCTAATTATTTAAGCTATACATTATTGGCCCTGTGATGTAAGCCTATTTATTTAGCCTGTGTGTGATCTTTCAGTCTGCCCACAGAATTGCAGTCTCGTTTTTTATGTCACAAATATGCAATAATAAAGTACAACGATGTTTCTTCATTGCGAGTGAACAATATTTTGTAAAAAACATGTTTTAAATAATATATGTATTAGCCATATTGACATCAATAGGAAGACGTTTTTAATGTAAAGTCTACAAACATGCACTATAGGCTATCACAGCTTGCAGATACTCAAACGTTGCCCTTTATTCTGTGACAGGCAAAACTAGCGGGCAGCGACCCTGTAGAATTGTAGAATTCAATTCCTCGCCGTCGTCGAGAAATAATTGGCTAACGGGTCAAGAAGTCGTGCGCGCCAAACCATCTTGGAAAGTTGGAATGCTCGTGTGTGTGAAATACGCGCCATTGAAAGAGCTGCCAGTGTTATCAGAGCCAATGCAAATATGTCGCTTAAGACACGCATGCCGTGTGCATTTGTTTTAATATATATATTAAAATACGTTCAATATTCCCAGACATCAGGCTTCTGCAGCTATATGCGTAAATTGGTGACGCGCGCGTATAAGTAACAGGAGTCAGTCCAATAATTTCATGATGATAGATCCTTGTGACTTAACACGAGAATTTCCTGTCGTAATCCTAGTACCATGCAGAGAGATGTCCGGTCGTATTTAAGCGCATCTATAAGTTCATTATACGGGGCCACCCACAGGTCAGCTTTCCCCAGGACAGGAAGTCAATGAGAGCTACTCAAATCGTCACGCGCTCGAGCTTGAGCGTTCATTGGCTTCAATCCAGGTTGTGTCCAGGCGAGGATAAGCGCCGCTGATACAAATCATATCTGGCATACACACGGAAATTGGTATTAGGCAAGGAATACCTTTATCTCCTTCACACTGGCATCTGGTATGCTTATATGGGCATTTTTAAAGACATCACACATAACTAACAACTAGCATAATTCCTATAAACTCCATATTGAGACTAAATTAAACTATAACCTATTAGTACTATTGTCCTTTGGGAGTGTTTCATAATTAAGTTAGTCTAGGCTACTAATGGAATAGTCTAGGCTACTAGTTCTAACATGATAGAACAATCATGTGTCTATGGCTATAGCCTATATCTTGTACTATCGTTTACAACTATATTGTAAAGCGTTCTACCCACAATCATGTTGTATATGTCTATCCTAACTATACACAGGCCTGCTAGTACCGCCACCAACTGGACACAAGCAAAACCGCTGGCCCATTATTTGTTTCTCGAATTTGGAATAATTCAAAATATGCCATTTATTTAGAATACAAATCGGTACGTCAATAACCCCGATTAAGAATGTCAACATCCCAAGAGTCCAATATTGACGTCCAAATAAGAAACATTGACATGTTATTGAAGCCCATCGGCACAAGAGGGTGCGTAAACGTATCTATTGACAGAATAACCTGCAGGCACATACAATGCTTGTTTTGCAGGTTGTGACAACTGTCTTGAAATATATTAGTTGGATCTTGGTCGATTGCTTTATCTCACCTTCAGACGATCATCACGTGACTGTTTGTTTACTTGTAAACATTTCCTTAAACTTAAACACGTTACGTTAACATTTCCTAAGGGGTTCCCACTCTGTCACTATCCCACGATCTTAAATGTAGGCCAATCGCGTTTGTTTGTGTGTCTAATTCAAACGAATCCGCATTCGTATGAGTTGGTTGTTTAACTAATGACGTTAAACACCTTGCATGAGGTCCCTGGGGGTCACGCGAAAAAGTAGGACTCTGTACCCAATTAGCGCGTCTTCTCTGCGCTCTTGTGGTGGAAACCCGCCTCCGCGCACGCCGTCATCTCTAATTGCCTCTAATCATAATAACCCTTGTCATGTTTTCAAACTTGGCCAGGTGTCGTGTGAATGGAAGCAGCTCTATTGGCGCTCTTGAAAGATTCTATTTTAGACTTGCATTACGCAAGGGTCTGTACAGACCAGACTATTAAGGATACTGATTGGCTGTATTGTCCCAACATATGGGTAGCGACTATAGAACACCTCTGGATAGAAAACCATAATAACCTCGTATATCCATACAGTTCAGTCTCAATGTGTTGGCTAGTTTTGAATCACGATTTAAACATGTTTTGTCCTTAAATATAAACTATAGGTTATAATCTATTAAAATAGCAATTGGTGACTATAGTGAATTCCATACAATTTATTGCAGTAGGCTATCAAATCTAATTAATAATCCTTTTTTTTTTTTTTTTTTTTTTTGGTGTCAGGGACCATGTACAAAATCCAATAACCTCAAAACAAAGAGGAAATGTGCTTGTTATCAGATTGACCTTATCGCTAATGTCCATCTGCAGTCCCTAGGAAAGTAGCTTAATCTTAATATATTGTAAGACTTGTTATAAGCGTTATATCAATTAGGCCTATATAACAAAAACATTATTGGCCATATTATAGACGATGCAGTAGCTATAAGCCAAACATACGACACAAGTTCTGAGCATGTATGGTCCTTATGAAGATATAATTATAATCTCCTTTTTTCAGAACAGGTGTATTGTGCAAAGGGTGACAATTGAATAGTGTCGAATTAACAGTTTTAGTCTGCTGGACGCCGGGACACATGCTATCATGTGTCCTATATCTATGCGCCGGCGCTACTTTGTGGGAGTTTAGATACACCATTACGCTTCTTTTTATCTGTGCATATATTGTGTTAAAATGTTTAATTTTAGAATTTAATTTTGTTAAGGCCATGTTACCCAAACCAACTTACTTTCATTGATTAAGATACACACATTAATTTATTTAAATAGTATTGTAGGTAGCCTGTGATAATAATAAACTATAATTTCAATACGCCAAATTGGCTTGTGTAACAGATATTGCTTATTTCACAAAAAGTGTTCATCACACTACATTTAAAAAACAGTATTATTTGAAATAACAAATTAATAAAAATGCCATACTCCTTGACATGAAGTTCCCATAGTCTTAATTAAGTTCATAATACATGTTTTATGCTTATATTAGTGTTACTTAATATGTATACTGTATAATGTTATAGGTAGAAATATCCTAAAATCTAAAATTAAATGAACCAGAGGCTGATTATTATGAGCTCACTGCTGCCAACTACTGGTACGGAGGTAATATAAATATATTGATTAAAATTCAATGAAGAATTGATTGAGAATGCTATATATATAATTTATTACTAAACAATTAGTCGTCATCATATCACTGATACAGATTATAAATAAGTCCATATAACATATCAACTTATTTTCATCATGTGCATATAGTGCCATTAATCATGGCTTCTACCAAGTAACCAAAACTATTACATACATTAAAATAAATAATAGCATTTTAGAATGTACTGTATACATATATTTGTGTGAAAACAGTATTTTTCTTTGCACCAAATACTATTGTACAATGTCAGATACTGTTGCAGCCCCGGTTCTTTTCAGTTGTAATTAGAAAACAGAAGACAAAAGCTTTTGATATTGAAGTCATATTAACACATTAACAATGTGGTATTTTCAATACAAAACAGTGTTTTTTCAATAGCAGTTTCCTTTAAAAGAAAGAAAAGTAAAATCCTAATTATGAAGTGACATTGTTATACGTTCAATTTACACAAACTCAATAAGGAACGTTATAGAGTAATAAATAACAAAGCTTCAATAGCCTATTATTATCAAGTAAATCAAGCTATACCTTAATATGTGGCTTAGGGTTGTGATTACCGACCTTCAAATAAAATACTAGCCTTGTAAGAACATAAACGTATTGAGTGAATATCTGGCAATTCCAATCATAACGCTTATATGTTTTATTATGTCTGTTTATAGGCTACTTCAACAACACACCGTTACGTTGAGAATCATGCTTTTAACAAAGATGGCAAATACAGTACATCGTTGTTTCTTACAAGCTTGGACATTGATGTATTGGACATTGCTAGCCAAACTTAAAATTGGCAAACCAACTGGATGTTTAGATATTATTTAAAAAAATAGGAACGTCCATGACTATTATCTTAACAATGCTTAAGTACCCTCCCAATAAATGATCTTGGTGAATATGACTCACCCCAATGTCATCCCAATGTTCACATTTGACATAAATGGCTTCACAGTAAGAATGTATCGTGTTCTTCTGCGGGGTCGTGTCATGCAGACAGCTTTAAGGAAGTTGGCCCTGAAAGTGCACTATGCAACAATATTCCTCCTTGCCCCTTGTCAGATTCATCAGTTGAACACAACATGTCTTGCAAGGAAAATTATAACCAGTCGTTCTTTGCCATTCTGTACCTACACGCCCTCTAGTGGTGTGGCATGATTACTCCTCCACCTTCCCCTCCTCTCATCCCAAAATGTTGCGTCTGTTCACCACAATATATAATTATATCAAATCTATTCAACTCATTTAATTGAGTCAAAATTACATTAACCCTTGTGATGTCCTCCTGGTCAAACTGACCCAAATCACTAGCTCTTTGTGGCAGATAGAAGGCGCTAAACCTGATACTGCATACATATGATGTGCACTGCTGGCACAAGGTGTGTGTTTGAAACCCGAGGACAACAGGAGGGTTAAAAGGCACGAAAAAACAACACACATACATAAAGTAATAATGAATAAATAAATAAATACACACAGCAATGACAATTAGAAAACGCACAAAATCATACACAATCAGATGGCGCCGCCAGGTGGCCAAATGCGATATATTTAAGGACATCATGAGGGTTAAACAATCTACTGCTGTAGTTCATACTGGCTACACATATTAGCCTACAGCTGAATGTGCATTTTGTTGTTGTTAATTTTATTAACATGAATTAACATTATCGATTAACTATCACATCAATTTGCCACACAGCCTCCACAAAATAAAAATAACCACAGAGAATCTAACATTTTTTAATTTCAGCTGTGTTCAGTTACAGTGTGATAAACATATAGGCCTATTAGCTCAGTATCCTTTAAACTATCTTATTCCCGTCAGTAGCACTTTTTTATAGGCCTATTAAAGACTTGCCTAGTCATTGTACCATAAATTGCATTATCTATACCTTTCCTAATCTTATTGTACCTTGGTTAGGAGTTACAAAGGTTCCCTGTTGAAGAAGACATGTTGAGAAAGAGGTGGTCAAGTCAAGTCCATTTTATATAGCCCTTAATCACATTACAGTCTCAAAGGGCTTTACAGGCCCATATCATAAACATATCTGAAACATTCTGAAATACCCAAGATGAGATTTCTTTGTAGGTGAATGTTCTGAATAGCATAGGATTAGCTAAATAAGGCATTGCCAAGTGACCAAAGACAGGGTTACAGAGAATCCATAGAAGAAGAAGCTGTACGTGAAGGTATTTGAATGGTATATGATCCTGGAGAATCCAAAGAAGAAGAAGTTGAATGTAAAAGTATTTGAAGGTATATGATTCTGGTTGCATTTTGAGCTAAGAAACTGCCTCTTCACGACTGTGCAAACTTCCGTTTTTGTATAACCTTTAATCAAAATGGCTTCTAGATATGTCTCTAGATATGCTCATCGCTTTAATGCAATCAGCGATGGGAGTCAAACAAGTAACCACATAATCAGCTGTTTTAAAATTTTAAATAAACTTAACAATGAAGCCAACTAACAATCAAGATTGGCTTGATTTTTATTTTTAAAAACAGTTCAGCATTCTTGTCTGATACAATATACATTTTCTAAAGACCCATGTGTCACATTCTAACTACATAAGGGCCATCTGTTCTAACATTGGACTTGTTCAGAATAATAACATTGACTTATCTAGAAAACACATTACTCACATTTACTGTTTAATTTTTGTCTATTCAATTTCATGGAGTTATCTTCAAATGTAGTATAAGCCTCCAGTTGTCCTTATAATAGCGTCTTGAACCACCAGATATTGCCATCTGATTGTGTCGATCTCTTTACTGTCAGTGCTGTGTCTATTTAATTATTTATTAATTATTTATTTTGGTATTTGTTTGTTTTTTCACGCCTTTTAACCCTCCTGTTGTCCTTGGGTTTCAAACTCACACCTTGTTGTGCCAGCAGTGCACATCATATGTCTGTG
>JAODUG010003889.1:0-10944 GCA_027564795.1 Aphredoderus sayanus
CAGTTTCTTATATTTATTTAGCTTGAATGTTTGTCCTTTTCATTCCCCCTCTGCTGTTTTCATAGGTGAGCTGTTTAGGGCTGTTGTTCGGCTGGTTGTTTTGTGTGTGGTTGTTTGTTTTGTTTCCCTGTGCTATAGGTGCAGTGGCTGAACAGCCACTACAATACCATTCAGCTGCTAATGGGTGCAGAGCTGGAGAAGCAAGGCCAGCACGAAGAGAAGGAGTGGATGCGTAAAAACACAAAGTCTCATCACAATGCCAAATCCCCAGTGACCATTGCCGTCTCCTCCACCTGGCTGACAGCGGCAGCCTTACTGTCCCCTCTCCCCCACCTGGTTTGAGGAGTTGCCCAGCCTCTCAATCCGTCGCCCTTATATGCCGGCAGCAATTGAGTTAAATTAGACTGTGATGCATAGGGGTTTAAGTTGTTGATGTTTTGTTTTGTCTTGTTCTTGTCTTGTCATAAAAATAAAATAAAATTTGATTTGTCTCAAAGTAATGCTCTTGGTGGTGTGTGTGTTTATTTTCATGGTTGTTGAAGGTCAGACCATAACCAAGTCTGCACCGGTGGTGATGAAAAGACCTGGAGAATCACACACTCACCTATTCATTTATCAGCTACCCATGGAACTGTGTCAGACAAAATCATTCAAAACAAAGACATTCTAAGTCACTTTCATTTAGGCACACCAGTGCTCCATTGACAATGTATTTGTTGCTTTACTAAATTTGTCTATGCTGGTGCATTGGTATTTCTAAATAAAATGGACCTATGTATATTGTACAATTACAGTATTGGTGCTCTATATGATATTTTAAACATTAATAATAGCAGCAAATAACTATTTTCTATGTAAAGGTATATTGGATTAATTGCATCCCGAGCAGTGAGAGTGTGTGTTGTAATCCAAGCTCCTCTGTTCTGTTTACATAGCCGGTCCAGCCCCGAGTGCATGTCAGTGCACGTGTGTCCTTAAAAGCATTTGTTTGGTCTGCTGGTGCCTAGTGTGACATCTAGTAGCAGACACAATCATACATAGTTCATTTAATGTTATGAGCTAGAGCTTTATTTTCCCAGCTATGGGCTCTGTGAAAAGGGCCCATAGTAATGTGAATCAGAGATGACCAATTATTGAGCGGATTGAAGTAACGATGGATAGGTTTATTATGGACACCTGTGTGATGTACACATAACCATTCACCATAGACTTATAAATACATAGACGCAGAGCAAAATGGAATGCTGCATTACATGAATTAAAGGTGAGCTAAGTGTCGCAGGAGGAAGAATGTTGATATTTGAACATCAAAACAAAAACACCTCTCCCTTTAATGGCGCTCACTCAGAAGCACCGCCCACCACACTGTGTCACTGTTTATTGTCCCATGTATGGAGCCAGGGATGCATAGGAACCCCGAAGACATATTTTCAGCGTACATAAACAATGGACAGCTAGTGGGCCATGAGGAGATATTTTCTGAATTTGACACAACGTGTATTGGAGATGGAGATAGAATCTCAAACCACACCTTTAAATAAAAACATGCGCAGTCATGCAACATGACTAGAGTACCTCTAAGATGATTAATGTCTGACTTTGAGCTGCTGAAGTCCTGCAGCTCCTTCCTCTGTGTTCTCCTGCTGTCCTGGGTATTTCTGTTAGTACAGCCACCTCTCCGGTAACCTTGAGTACGGAAAATGTGCACATGGAGTTATACAATTAAGTTATGGACATAAAAGTACAGTATATATATTTCCTAACTCCAGTGGTCCACAGTGTTTTTTTTTTAGTTTATAGTACAGTATGTAATAATTGTGGAATAATTGTGGCTATTTTAACTATTTACTGCTCAACCCAAACCCAACACACACATGCACACCCCCACACATACACTTCCACTAAGGTCCTATTCTGGACCAAGAGACCAGCTAGTGTGCCTCCAGATTCCTCCTCCTTGTCACAGAAGGAGCCTAATTGCTATGATCCTCGGCCATGTAGCAGCCAAATGCTGCATTCATCCCAACACAGGCGCTGAGGGAAAACCAACGCCACGCTTGTTCTGAAAACACATTTTATTGACATTTCCACGCCAAAGCCAGTTGCCCTTGACAGACAACCCAGCAGGAGTTGCAGCGGAAAATGGTAAAAGTGAGTGTGAAAATCAAGGGGTCCCACCAGCATTCCCCCGGAGCTGAAAGGTTAGACGCTAAATGGGGAACACAATTATCCTACAATCCCACATTAACTGTCTCGCCACAGCACGATACAGATCCTTTGCCTGACCTTTATTCCTGTCTTCTCAGATCCATCCCAACACACACAGTTTACCGTACTGCAAGTGTAGTCGCATGCTAATGCTACATATAGTTTCAATGGTCTTTACATAAAGGCAATGTCCCAGTCATACTGACAACCTGGGGAAAATTGATGAAATAACACACTTTAATAAAATAAGACATTAGAGACAGCTGATGGTAACAATAGCAGCACACACAGAACCAGGGTCACAAATTTGCTTTGTAGATTTTAAAATGATAAAAATGCATTCTACAACATAGCAGCTGGAACTGGCTGGCAAATGCACTTCTGCAATCAAATCCACAGACCTGGATTTATCTTTTACACTGTATTTACTATATCCATTTCATTCATTATTTGTGGTGCACTGTGATACATCACCTTAAATGTATAATTTGATCATAATTCTGCCTTTCAACACCTATTGCATTCTAACCGTCCTGGAAGGGTGGAGTCCTCTCTCTGTGGTCCCTTCCCAAGGTTTCTTCCCATTTTTACCCATGAGGTTTTAATGGTAGTTTTTCCTATTCCCGGGGAGAGGAGCAGGTTCAGGGGGTATTGTTTGTTTGTTTGTTACATTGTGAAATATCTGCTTGTAAAGTCCTTGTAATGTAATGTGATTAAGGGCTACACAAATAAACTAAAATTGACTGGGTCACATTAAAGGTTTCAGCCACATTTGATAAGATGCAATTAATTAAAGGTTGATTATATTTTGGATGCTGTTGAACATTGCTGTGATGGTTATCTATGCTTCATCTCTAGTGTCAGCTTGACTTGATCTAGTTAGTCTGGTTAAACATAAATTAGAATTTAATTGTATCACTATAGTGAGTATAGAAGTGTGTGGGGGGAGTCAGACAAAATGTCAAACAATCAAAATGAGGCTATCTTGTTTCTATGTACAGATATGTGTCAGGTAAATCTTATAGTACAGAGTATGTTTAGATGGATGGTTTTCTATGGATTTCTATAAAGTACACATTAGAGTAGTAGTACTACAGTAATAGTACTATTAGTACTGTAGTATGTACTGTAGTAGTGGAAGTAAATAAGAGTAGTCCAGAAACTACAAGCCCAGTATTTAATACTGGTCTCGTAATGAAAAACAATATGTTGTTTAAAGAGTCATGGAAAAATGTGTATCCATGGGCAGATGATAAATTATTCGAAATTCTTCAGCAGCTGTAGTAATATTTTTTATATTCTTGAGATACAGTAGCAGTAATTTATTATAGAATTATCTACTGTTTTATTCAAACTTAACTCATTTCTTTAAGAAACATCCAGCCTTGAGAGAAATTGTAGAGAAGTAACAGTAGTTAAAAATATCTTTTGTGCTCTTTGCTCTTCCACTATACCACTATAAGGTATTCAATCTCATTCTAAACCGGGCTGCATTACAGTTATGGCTGTGCCAGAATGTGATATGTTCCAGCACAAACAATGACAGTGTGGGTATGTGTGGAGCGCTAAGGGAAAAGCAGCTAGGAAAATGTGTTAAAGAGGGTAGCAGAACACACATACCCACATACACACACTCACACGCACACACACACACACACACACACACACACACACACACACACACACACACACACACTGCAGCATGCTCATTAGCTGTGCTACAGGGAGATGGTGTGCTGCAGTTCTGAGTGCTGGGGCTAAGGCATTGCAGACACTCCTGGAGAATGTTCCACACCAGGTGAACCAGGTGAGTGTTTCTGTCCTATTACAGTCGACCCCTTCGAGAAGGCTGAATACATGTGAGCAGACAGGAATATCCAAATTTACCCTCCTGAGTCACACAGTCAAAACTCTTTCCTCGGATCAGGATAACACTGCAAATACTTTCTGGCCACAGTCAGCTGTTGGCTGTTGATTTAATTGTTGCCTGGAAGGTAACAGTACAAGAGGTTTGGCCCTCAGCATTCAACATCCGTCCATCCTCTGACAAGACACCAAGCCCCCAGCCTGTTTCAAGGGCCTTTCAACATCCCTTTGAGTTCATTTACACACATACAATTAGGACTTTAATCCATACAGTTAGTGTTGATTACAATTACCTGTTACTTTCTAAACAGTAGTACTGTAGATGTTAGGCATTTTAATAAAAGGCACCTAAAAAGAAAGTGAGCAGATATTTAAACAACTACAATATACTATTATAGACTATCCTGACCCAGTATAGTTGCACTGTTTATGTAAGGTTGCAATGTATATAATACTTCAAAGGAGAGTAAGAGAGAGATCATGTATTGTCACCCCAGGGTATTCATTGTCCAGCAAGCATGCACACAAAGAAAACAGATTCATTCAATCATAAAAATAGGATTAGCATGATGAAGCCCCACTCATTGTTACATAGCCATGCAATTATTCAACTTTTTGTATGTTTAGTTTTAGTGTGTATCTTCTTCTTCTTCTTTGAGATAATAGAGTACAATAAAGTATAATAAAGCTAGCCTAAAGCTAGCCTACTGGGAACTGGTGGATGCTGATGCAGTTCTTCAGAGTGTGTATTGAATCACATTGGAACTGAATGGGGCAACCCAGTCACATGAACAGATATTTGAACAGTGAAATAATGTTTGTGGCTGATATTCATATTTCGAAAAACCTATGCTATTGTAGTTTTCTTCATCCCATGAATTGAAATATAAATATTGTATTTGGGTACTGTGTTTGATAACAAGTTGTGCTTTCAGTTTGAATGCAAATGCAATTTCTAAGAAAGTACAACAATGTTTTTATTTAACGAGAAAAATAAACTCTTTTAATGTGTGCACCAAAATGATGACTCCACAGAACCTTTTTTGAGTTGGTGATGATATTTTGTATGGTGGCGTGATTTGGTCTAGTCTTGTTCAGCTTATCAGAGTGGCCAGTAAAGTTACTGGGGTGAACCAAACCAAGTCCTGTACAGTTCTCTGACCTCTATGATCGGATGAGTGTCAACTAAAAGGACAAACATTTAAAAGTCCTTTGTTTGTACGGCAATAATAGATACCGACTTACATCGAATTATCACAAAATTATTACATTAAGCTTTTTTCACGGAGCAACTTCCTAATCCTTGGATTCCTTAGTGACGTGTGCCTGGAATAGAGATTGTGTGTTTCTGTGTCTTGTCTTGTATGCCGTTCATGATTTATAGTTATGAAGGACAATTTGACTGGACTTGATTACTGGTTGGATTTTCTTCCACGGTGTAGGAAATAATGTCAAAGATTTTCTTGGTTTTATATATTAACAATTTTATGTAGAATTTTATTTTGCGTGTTTGTGTGTTTTCCTCAGTTGGAAGACACATTGAGGATGACATACCTCATATTGTTTTGGTTTATTTACTACACTTCTATTCATGCCGACTGAATGACTTATTGTTTTTGCACTGAGAGAATAATAATTGTGTTTTTTCTTGTCTGTTATTCCTTCTCTAAGCGTCCTGTGAGTGTTAAATTCTCTTGGTGGGCTACATTGCTGCTCAGAATAATAAATCATAAATACATTTTAAAATAAATAAATAAATTAACAAAGAGGCAAAGTGAAAATGTAATTCAGTCAACTGCACAAGCACAGTGTTGTTTTCATTTGCTTTTGTGAGACATCTAGACATCTAGAGTGTTTTTATGAAGTGTTGACAGCAGATAATACAACGTGACTGCTTAACAGCATTTCTATTGCATTTTGAATAATTGTGTTTTCTCTCCCAAGGGGCCCATGTCACCTTACACTGTCACACACACACACACACACGCACACGCATGCACATGCACGCACACACGTGCACACACACACACGTTAGCCTTGAGAGATGTTTTGGTCACAGTACAAGAACATCAACCTGTGAAGTGTTGTGGAGAAATATACCAGTTGTTGATCCTAAACAGAGTTTGAGCACAAGCTTTATTATTTTATTTTAAAAAATAGAGCCAGGCAACTTGACAGTAACTTTTTCTTTCTTCTCACGTTTATTGCTGCGAATGGGGTTTCAGCGTCTGGTTTAGTTTCAGCCATGTGTGTAACGGCACGGAGCAGCCTTCCATTGTTCCATCGACTTTTTTTTAGTTTTCTGTCTCATTCCATCCTGCTTGTCAAGCTCAGTGAAAACACTTTTTATTCTTGCTTCAGGTCTGCCTACACACACACACACGCACACGCACACGCACGCACGCACACGCACACACACCGGACACATAGACATGCTACGTGAATACACAAACAGGCATAGCAGGCGGATGTGCCACCCTCTTCCCAGGAGGCCTTGGGTGGAAAGGGGGAAGCGGGGTTGGGGACTGGTGCTGTGCAGGTGGCCAGGCCTCTGATTGACCTGATTATGGAGCACTGCCCCTGGCATTGCTCCTGGAGGGTACAGCGATTGTGGCAACTCCTCGGAAAATATTCCTGTTGCGCCGGCTTCTGTCACAAGCTATCTGTGAATAGGAACCAGTCATGGCAGGTTGCCAAGAGGGAGAGCAAGGGAATGGGGAAAACAGGGTGGTGGTGTGTGGTGCCTGTATGTGTTTGTGTGTGTGTGTGTGTGTGTGTGTGTGTGTGTGTGTGTGGCAGGCAAGTGAAAACGCTTCTAAAACCAACATGCCACACATCCCTTTCAGAATATGGCTGAACATCATTTTTTGTTACGTGGCAGGTATCACATTTGATATTAGACAGTTCCAATAGACCCACCACAGTCTTGTAGACCATCTGCAGGTTACATCCGGCCTGTTAAGTGGATATGAGTGGTGACTGTGTGATTTGGAGTGTGATTTGTAGAGGCAGGGTGCAAGACACTGCCTCTACAATATACTCTTGTTGAGCCAGATGCGAATATGCCACTTCATAATGACAGCATATGTCTGGGGATCAATCTGCTGTAAACCAGGCTTTGAATGGGGCGCTGAAATCCATCACTTTCTTGTTGATTCATTAGTTTGATGGAATACGACCTAGCTACTGTTAGCTCATGCCCTCGCCCTCAAATTTCCCCTGTCCAAGTAGACATCATGATTGTATAAGGATAACCTGTGGAGAAGATGGTCCTTTTTGTGTTTATACATTTTTTTCTTTCTTTGCCCAGTTGGAAATAAGGTACAGGTTGTGTCTGATTGGAGGATAAGGTACAAAGGGTGTAGTTTTCTTCCATGTGGAATATGGGCCTGTCCATCACTAATGTGATGGTGATCAAGAGCTACAGAAATAAATCATTTAGCAGACACATTTATCCAAAGTACTCCAGGGCTCACAACCACAACCAGGCGGGTAGGGGTCAAACATTCAGACCAGACTAGACCAGTGTTTTTCAACCCTGGTTCTAGAGGCCTACTGCTCTGCATGTTTTAGATGTCTCTTTGCTCCAAATGAATGGGTCAACACACCTGGTGAAAATGAATGGGTCATTATCAATCTCTGAAGAAGACTGATAATGACCCATTCATTTGAATCAGCAGAGGGGAGACATCTAAATCGTGCAGGGCAGGGGTCCTCCAGGAACAGGATTGTGAAACACTGCAGTAGACTATCCTACCATAAACCTGACTGTACTATACTCATTTTGTGTTATAATTACAGTATGTTATTCCTTTTTCACTTAGCATACAGTATATAACTCCTTTAAGGACCACACATTCATGCCAAAGCCATAAGCAACTCCTTTTTATGGGCCATGGGTCGATGAAAGGTTGGGAAACCACTGCTCAAAATCGCACTATTTTAGTGGGAACTGCCCAAATGAGCATTTCCCCATATCCAGCTGGCTGGCTGTGAGCTGCTGAGGGTGGCTCACAGCCAGGATGCTGAGGTACCAGGATGAGGGTTAGATCTCACTATTAATCTGCTTGGTCATCCTTCTGACCAAAACTGCTTCCAGCTCCTAAACCTATGTACCTTGTGTGTGCTAACACACTTTCAGCACATACAGTATACTGTACAGGTACTGTATACACAGTCTGTACACAGTCTCTACACAAAAACTGTACAGACATGGTAAACGCATTGATTTTTATGACTATATTTGTTTGGTTTTTGATACAGTTCTGTCACTGTATTAAGTCTCATTTTAGACCAATATATAATCTAATTATGAACCCATCTGGCAAAGGCAGCAGGGATGCATCAATTTAATATACTAAGCTAATATTTATGTTTGTGTTTCCCTGGGGCTGGGCCTCTGACAGAGGCTGGATTGAAGTTGAATAGCAAGCTTGTTGGGTTCTACTAGAGAATTTCCAATGCCAGGAAGAAATCAATTATTCATTCAGTATAGCAGGCTGAGCCCTAGTCTGACAGCCAGTGAGATGGTTGTGAGATTAAGGGCAAATATGAATGTTCATGCTCATGTATATTCTGTTTTTCTATCGATGCCAAACTCATCTTATCTCTCAGCCAAGAAATCACTGGCTTTGTGCTCTAAAAAGGTTGGTAGTTATAACTTTGGAAATAATTATAGATGAAAATGAGAATGTTAGTTAATTCACAAGGTTATGCACTGGTGCATATGTTTTTAAGGCAGCCAAAGTCTCATCTTAATTAGATTTAAATGGAGCATTCAGAGGTTGCCTGTGCATTTCTCCATGTTGGGAAAAGGTTCTGAAATGGGTAAGGGGAACCTTGTTGTCTTTACAGTTCTACTGTATAATCAGTAGTGACTCATTAAACAGAATAACCCCATGTCCACTTCTGAAGAAGATTTTTCTGGAAAGCTCCCACTTTGCTCTGAAGATGATGTCATTATATATCTGTGTAGGGGTACTTAAAGTTTGGGTAGAGTGATATAATCAGACTAAATTGAATATCTTCATAACCTTTGTGTAATCACACCCCAGCTTTCCTCTCAGTATCTTTGAGTGAGCTAACACAAAACCCATTTCCTCTCACATTGCTTAATGTCACATTTACTCTCCTCCAAACGGGCTAATTCTATTGAGGAGAGATCATACTGAACATCAATAGGACAGTTGCATAATTGCTCTCTCTCTCTCTCTCTCTCTCTCTCTCTCTCTCTCTCTCTCTCTCTCTCTCTCTCTCTCTCTCTCTCTCTCTCTCTAATCGTGGCTGACCCACATAGAGGTGTGGTTTGTTTACCTGCTCCCTGGTCCATGAATTTTTCATCGCCCACTTGATGGGACCGTCCATGTGTTGGTCTGACAAAGTTCATTAATTAAAGGAACCTGGCTGAAGCTGACAGGATAGGAGAGAGAAAGTAAAAGAACACTGGAAAGATGGCTACTGCTAGTGGCAGCTAGCTACAGTTGAATCACAGATGCAAAGGTCACTTAGTGTAGCATGTTGTTTAGACCCGTTCTTTGACATACAATATGGCAGGGTGGGATTGATTTTTTGGGTGTATATTGAGCGACCATTTCCCATGGGATTGGTGGCTGCAGGACTCAGGGACTTAATAATGTGAATGTTGGCATGACTGTAAACATTTTATAGGGACTCCCCAACCAATTATCAGCTTGTTATCAACTCCATCTACCACTCAATGCCACTCATTAAATCTTCCTTCTTAAATTCTCTTGTCGATAATATATTCTCTTCATGTCATTGATATTGTAATGGTCCCCAGTTAAAAATGTGATTAATATTCATCATGTGGTATGTGTGATTAGAATCAGGACAGCCAGATGTGAATATGCTCGCTCATTTAAATCCAGATTGAAAACAAAACAAATATGGCTGACCAGAGATGGGAGAGAGGTCAAAAGGCCTAGTTTCCTCTAGCTGCACTAAAGGTACACCTCACAACATTTGGGGTAAGATATAGGTCAGGAGTAAAGACCTGATAATGTGATCTGTGGGTTACAAAAGCCATGTGGATGGGGTCAGGAGGTTGTTTATTTTAAGTCAAGCTTATAGAGAGGTGTGTGTGTGTGTGTGTATGTGTGCGTGTGTGCGTGTGCGCGTGTGCATGCATGTGTGTGTGTGTGTGTGTGTTTGCATGGATGTGTGTGCGTGTGTGTGTGTGTGTGTGTATCTCTATGCGCACAGTTCTGTTGCTCTGGGCACAGGGAATACTGGCTGAAACCTAAACCCTAGCTACGTACACATAAGCTTTCTGTAAAGGCTTTAAGACAGCATGCTCTGAAGCTAGCCTGGTGCAAAGGGAGGCCATGTTCTTTGGCTCTAAGCTTCAGGAGTGGACAAGGGAAACCCATTCTCACCCTCAAAGCCCTCGGTGGGTTTGTGGAACACATGACTATGGTTGGTGTTGGGTGAATGTGACCTTGCTGACCAGAGGAGCTAGGAGGAGCTAGCCCTCCAAATGAAATGGGTTCGCTGTTTGAACGCAGGCACTGTGGACCCAGAGACATGACCTCTATATCAACTTCGAGATGAAGTCACACCTTTAAGCTGCTGTAGGGATTTGAGAGATGCAATGAGAGCTAGATAAAAAAGAAAGAAAGAAAACACGATTTTTAAAATCAAGCCAAAACCTCATCCGCTCCTCCTCTGCCATTGCGAAGCCCATTTACAAACCTGTTTGCTGTGTGTGCTGATTGTGCCAATTCATGTGATTGACAGGCAAGTTGGATTTGCCAAACCAACCAGGGAAAAGAAGCCCTGATGAATTATAAATCTTTTGGTAGCTAGCAAAATGTAATATATATATATATATATATATATATATATATATAT
>JAODUG010003890.1:0-10944 GCA_027564795.1 Aphredoderus sayanus
GCGGCCTAAAAGTGGAGTGGTGTGTACTATTCAGCATAGAAATCAAAAGGCATAAATAATGAAACCATGATATAAGCTATTCTGTACAGTAGTTGCTTTTGGTAGTGACAGGCACATTTGATATTTAGCTGTTTTGTGGCTTTCTGCTCGCTCATCTTTATTAATCACATTAATCACAAATTAATAACATTGTTTATTCAATTTCTGTTTTAAACCTTTTGCTATATAATGGCAAGTTATATGTCTCATTCATTTCATTGGTTATTTAGGGACAATTATTTTTATGAGTATCATTACATGATGTACGGTAATTGGTCAAATGCATGTTAGAGTGCTTCTTTCTACTGTTAAGGACCATCATGAACTGAAAATGAGAACCCTCTAAATCAAATAACTTGCTCCCTTAGCTTATAAACATACTTCACAGCTACGCATACATGACATGGAGAGTTCTCTTAAATATTTTGCTTAACTACATAAACCAATTCAGGTTGACAATTATTTTGTACTTAAGTACTTGCAGTACCATGTTATTGATTTATTTTGTTATGGTATGCCTTGCAATTTATAGGTGCTTTATCAAGTATGGGTTGCCAAGTGTGTTGAGACTCATTAGTAGGTATAAGGACCACTTAGCCTATGGACAACACTGGCAAGTCATTTACTTTTTTACTGCATTTTGTGGTTATAATAGTTATGAAGCTGGCTACAGTTAAATTACAAAATAGCTTACAGAGACATTTCAGAATACCCTCTCTTTGCCAGCAGATTTCATGACAAACTCTGTATGCTGAGACATTGCAGTCATAAACAAGTCAGCTGAGTCTGGGAGTTGATATTGGCATCTGTACAGAGCAGCATGATGCAAGAGAGTAATTATTATATACTGTATTCAGAGGGGGTGGTATTATCCAAATGAATACAGCTATAGATAGACCTGTACAAAGTACCCATAATAAACGGAATTGTCTGATATCTTTATCTTTAGACACAAGTCAGGATCAGTATCCATGTGGCCGTAGTGAGAGCTGCCAAGTAGCCTATTGTCTTGTTTGGCAACCATTGTGGTCTGGTCTAATAGTATCTAAGGATTTCCTGTTTTAAATAGAAAACACACCAAGACAATTTGTGTATGTTTTTTATTCATCTTAAATCTTGTGGTAAACGCTTAGAAAAAAGACAAGAGAATACAACATTCTCTCTTTTCTTTCAGCCATTCAATTTAGAATATATCAATAAGAAATTCTTACAACAGAACATACAAAAAAAAACCAAAACAAGACCTCCGTCAAATGAATCATTTCAATAGAAACACAGGAGTTGGAAGGCTTTAAATATTTTACACACAAGAACATCTAACAAATTGGCCGTCATTCGCAACAGGAAACAAAAACAACTTCTCAGAGTTTGTTTTCTTTAATGTCAGCTCTATGATGCGTTCCAGTGGTAATGATGAGGAAAGTGTCACAACACATCACACTGATACACACAGCTGTATAACACACACTGAGCACAGTGGACTGAACCAAACCAGAACCACCACCACCCCCACCCAACCATGTGATTGACTGGCTGACAGCGTTGACGTCCAAACGCCAAGCTATTTTTGAGAACAACTCAGGAACCAATAAGGAAATTGACATACTACTCTTGATGGCACTACAGGAACCAGAGGACGGTAGAAAGAAAAATAATGCATAAAGACAGGAAGTGAGCGAGATCGGAGATCCTCAACCACAATGCTAATATGCAGTCAACCAAGGTCTTATCCCAAACCTAAAACGTGTAGACAGATAATTCATAGACACTTGAGCGGGATGAATCAACAGCCACTGGGAGCATTTGACCTCTGACTTCAACCACTCCAGGTCACTGTCGGCTCCAAGCATGAGATGAAAGACACGAGCAATATTGAAGACCATGACATTCTTAACCATTAATATGGGTGTGCAATAAACATTCCAAGAGCATTCTCTACAGCTGTAGTTAATTTCCCAGAGACCTATAAATAAACTTGCAATTAAATGTCATAATTTGTCAGGCCATAAACCAGCTGTGTCCCACATATGTCCTTGGTTATAGGGTCAGGGTGCAAACCAACAGGGCTTTGGGTTTTCTGAAGACTTATTTTGAGAAAACTACCCTGGAAGACTATGCTTTTGCAAAACTGCTGCCAACTGCTGAAGTTTATAAAAACTCTTGTCTATATATATTTGTGTAGAAGAACTGTGAGCTGAATCAAACTAGGCGAACGTGTGTTCAAAATTTATGAACGCAATACACATTATGTTGGACTGGTTCTGGACCCACCAAAATATCTTGAAATACTCAAACAGGACAGTGCCTATATCAGCTCATTGCCCCGCTAAATCTTTCAAAAGGAAATAACAGTGAAGGCCAAATCTTTACAGTTTTTCAACTTCATCTCCAAAACATTTGGCTAAGACAACAATTCATGTCCTTCCCATCCACCAAATAAGAACAAACTGTGTTTGTCTAGCTCCCTCTTGTGGCATGGCTCTGCTAGCATCTGCATGTTCAAACAGCAGTGTGGTTAGCAACACTTTTCACCTGTAGATGAAAACAGGACTGGGACCACAGCTTCTCTACACTCTGAGCTTGTCTTAAACAGGAAACAATGGTGTCCAACAGCCAGGACCAGTTAAGTGAGGGGGGGAGGCTACACTCCTCCCTACAGGAAGATAAAAAACAATGAGCTCTATCTGGACATATAAGGTTAAATGAGGTGGTCAACTCAATGGGAGAGGAGGGTTCCAGAAATGTCCTTCTCCACCCCTTTGTATTTAGACCTATTGGTACACACACCCTGATCCCTCAGCAGTTCCAGATAAGCTGAGGCTGACCTCTGCTGCAGTCTAGTGTTGGCCTAACGTGTTGTGAAAGTGTCTTACAGGCCCTTACATGTATACAAGAGGGGGTATTTTACAAAGTCAGCCAACTGGATAAAGGGTTACGAACATTGCTTTAGTGTGTTTTAAGAAGCAAATTGCAATGTATGCCCTGCTAACTTTTTGTAGCTTGTTAGGAGTTCCATGTTATAGAAATGCCGGCTATGCACAATCCCCCCAGGTGAGACTTGTTTGTTGCTAAACACAGATTGAAAACAAACAGTGAGGTAGATGGATGTCTGGAGAAAGGACAACATCCTCCAAACAAAGTACATGAACTTAAAAAAGAGATACATCTATCTCAACTTGCAGAAGACTCATACAGTGATTACAAAACAGAACATGAAAATAAATAATCAGGAAAAAGCTTATGGGTTGAGGGGTGGTGAAGACGTAGTTTTCATCATACTCCTGAACTCTTCCACCAAATGGTTCCTGTTCAGTGTTCTGTTTTGAAATTTTGATGTCCGTGATTGCTATTTAGATACCAGCACAAGTTTAATATGTCCAAGTTCAGTGTAGGCTGGGTTGAAACCGAATAAATGTTGATACTTTGCACCCACTAAACAGACTATTCTGACATACTGCACAGGGATCCATCAGAAAAACCCTGGACTTAAAGTTTAGGTCCAGATCTACAGTTTTACGGAAAAAAGTGACCTGGTATGGAAGATCAGAGTGATCCATTTGAAACCGGATGACATGGGAGAGACAGAGGTAAGAGACATAGAATGCATACAACAGTAAATATAAACAAAGATCTGGAGAAAATCGAGGATACGACTCCTCTGACCTGAGAATCAGTTGGGACTGCTGTGGCTCCTGACTTTGCACTCTAAGCATTGGTAAAGGAACAGAGCCAAGAAACCTACAGCGTTCAATAGTGTCACTTTTATCAGGATTTGGGGCAGGAGGGGTATGAACAGAAGGCTTAGAGAGGTTGTGGGGAAACATAGTACCTTTATAAACTATAACATGAAACGTCTTAGATATATTTTCTTAGAAAAACTCTGAAGTGTAGTGGGAATGGTCGCAGATGAAACCTAAAGGAGTCCTTTTATATATATATATATATATATATATATATAAACAACCACAAGAAGAATCCAGAATAAAATAGCAGCTTCTTTCTGTACAGGTGAACGTCTCGAACCGTAAAAAAAAGGTATAAAAGAGAGACAAACGGATGAGTGTAGTGTTCTGCGGTCAGACATACAACTGTCAGACCAAGGACATGAAGGCAGGTTATCAACAACGTATTTCCCCCCCAAGGCAAGATTTAATTCATCTCAAACAAGCAGGTGACACATGGAGAACACTGGACCTTTGAAGGAAACGTTCACTAATCACACTCTAGGAGGGTGCGGTTTAGAATCAGTCACCACGGTAACAATGCAGAACGCATATGAGGACTGTCGTGTGCGCGTCCATGATTAGCTGGGTGTGTTTGAGGGGAAATGGGTGGTGAGGTTTAGTAAAAGACCAAACTTTATCAAACATTACATTTGGCGATAAATGTGGCAGAGTTCACCATTCCCCTCTTTTTTCTTTTTCATAAATCGGAGGCTATGTAAACACGTCACCTCCTGATGAAACATATGGGGTTGTGTCTCTTCTCTTTCCCAGTGGAATCATGTCCAGATAGGCTCCACAGCTGACAGTACTGGCCCACCCTGTCCCAAACATCCCCCAACACGCAGAAGGACATGCAGGTTCCCTCCAGCAGGAGACGGACACACAACTCCACCCACAGCTACAACAGCAACGAGTTGATACAGAGGTTGACACACGCTCCATTGGGATTTAATTGTGTGTGTGTGTGTGAGAGAGAGAGATACTCATGTCTGACTGGAGCTGGATGAGACCAAAACAAGACTCACCACCTAGCAGACAGGCACAGATGAGTTTTTCCATTATTGAGATACTCCACCCGTAACGAGGGGGCGGGGCCTGTGGTCTGGGGGGCGGGGCTAGGGGCTCAGCAGGCAGAGGGCTGGGGAAGGGGCATGGTGCGCTCGTTCTTGCGCCCTCCGTTCATGTGGGCGTACGGCGGCAACTCGTCCAGAGACTGGCACATAGCGGGCCCCGCCCCCGGCCCCGCCCCCGTCTGCCCGTTGGCTGTGGGCTGCTGCTTGTCCAGGGCGGCGCTGGAGGAGCAGGGCGAGGAGGGGGCCACGGGCGACGGGGGGCCGTTGGCCAATGAGGGCGCGGGCGGGGAGTGTGCAGCAGGGGAGGGCGGAGTCTGTGGGGCGGGCGTGTCCGGCGGCGGGCTGCGGTCTGCAGACTTGTCGTCCTGGCTGTGGAAGAAGCTGGTCTCTCTGAAGGAGGGCTCCAGCTCCTCCTGCAGGCTGCTGATGATCTCAGCGAAGGACGGACGCATCTTTGGGTTGTACTGCCAGCACAGACGCATCAGCTCAAACCTGGACACACACACACACGTCAGATCTATGACATCAGGGGAGCTGAGCCACACAATGCCAGTGGAAACATGTCAAAACATCTCAGCCATTCCTGTGCTTTCAGGAAAGGAGTCAACACCAAATCTCAGATTAAATATCGTGTGCGTCAAAGAGCTAATATTTGCCTCAGATAAACATTTGCTTTTAGATTCTAAAAATGGTTGTGCAACACAACTTGATTTTCAGCCTGCTGGCTTAACCCTCCTGCTGTCCTATGGGTTAAAAAGACCTGGTGCACTTTTTTGTGCCAGTAGAGGGCGCCAGCCACACCAGGGACATATGACGTTCTGCAGTTGGTGCCCTCTGCTGGTAGTGCATTAGAAACCCAAGGACAGTGGGAGGGTTAAGAAAACCATTTTGTTTTCCAAGATTTACATTTCTATTTCATCCATTTGTTTAACCCTCATGATGTCCTCTGGGTCAGAATGACCCAAATCACTAGCTCTTTGTGGCAGATAAGAGGGCGCGAATCCTATTTCTACAGTTTACAGACATTATGTGCACTGCTGGCACAACAAGGCGTGAGTTTAAAACCCGAGTACAAAAGGCACAAAAAAAAACTAACAAATACATAAATAAAATAAATAAATAAAATAACTAAAATAAATAAATACACACACACACACACACACACACACAGCAATGACCATTAAAAACACAAAATCATTCACAATCAGATGGCGCCGCTGGGTGGCCAAGGACAACGGGAGGATTAAAAACTAAATTAAGAATGTAAAGACACAATTTGAATAAAATCCGTAAACCATTCAAAAAGAATGGGTATAAACTGTATCGATTGTGTGCATCTTACAGCATGTCAGGACACTGCTGTGGTTTGTCCAGAAGTCCTCCATCCATGACGAAGCGGAGGACCTGTTCGTTGGACATCCCATGGTAGGGCTGCTCTGCTAAAGTCACCACCTCCCACAACACCACCCCAAAGGACCTGCCCACAGGCAAGAGAACAGACTGCTTACCACAGTGCCTCTCAAATGAGGCTACAAGAAAGAATATATAAATACAGTATACTGTACTATTAAAATGTATACTTATGTTATGATATAGGTTTGACATTGTTGTTATATAATCAAATCTGATATTCTCTCCTAAAGTTACATTGATACAATTTTAAAATTGTAAAAATGTAATGGAATACGTGGACTTAAACAAATCATTGAAAGATGTTGGAGAACTATTGGGTTACTAGATACATTGCTGTGTGTGTGTGTGTGTACTGACCACACATCAGAGTGTGTAGTGAACACTCCGTCCTTCAAAGACTCAGGAGACATCCAGCGAACTGGCAGCAGACCTTTCCCTCCTTTACGGTAATAGTCTGTCTCATAGATGTCCCTGGTCATGCCAAAGTCTACACACACACACACACACACAAAGACAGACATCCCCAGAGACAAACAGTTCAATCAATCCGTGAAGGATCTGTGGACAGGACAAACTGCACACAAACATTAGAAGAAGCCATCCACTACTGTGAGAGAAGTGAATGATTGCAAACACCACTACCATCTTGTCTCGTCTCTAAACAATGAACAATAATGCAGGAGCTCTGTACCTCCTATTTTGACGGTGAAGTCCTCTGCCACCATGCAGTTCCTGGCCGCCAAGTCTCTGTGGACAAACTTGTTGGCGTTGAGGTACGCCATGCCGTCAGCGATCTCCCCCGCCATCTGCAGCATCTTCTTTAGCGGGGGGAGACACAGGCTAGACGCCGACTGCTGTAGAGAAACACATTAGCATATTTAACACGTTTCTTTAAGCCCCCTCTGGGTCAAACTGACCCAAATCACTAGCTCTTTGTGGCAGATAGAAGGCGCTAAACCTAATTCTACAGCGTACACAGACATGATGTGCACTGCTGGCACAAAGAGACACAAAAAAGGCACAAAAAACAACACAAATACATAAAGAAATATGAATGAAATGAAATAAGATTGCATACAGAGAATACGTATTATTTAACACGTCAACACAGCTACTGACTAGTACTATTTGCATGAAGCTCCTTCTTGTTCAAAATAAACACGTACATCTTTTGGGCGGAGGGAGCGCAGGTGACTCTTCAGGTCTCCTCGCGTCATCAGCTCCATGATCACCAGGGTGGGCTGTCCCTGGGACACCACGCCCAGTAAACGCACCTGCACCAATCAAAGCATCAGTAATGCGCCACCAGAACACTGGTCAGACGTGCATCTCAATATACTGAATGTGATTATGCTTGATTTGAGATTTAGTTCCTTTATACAGTACTGTAAACAAAGCACTAGCACTTCAATGTCATTAAAACTAAGCTCTTCCATTCGTTTAAAACATACTTGTGTTCTATTGGGCAAATGTATGCGTGTTCTTAACCCTCCCGCTGTCCTATGGGTCAAACGGACCCAGTGCACTACCTTGTGCCAGCAGAAGGTGCACGGACATGTGACGTGCTGCGGTTGGCGCCATCTTCTGCCGTAACAAGGGAGTGCGTTTCAAACCCGAGGACAGCGGGAGGGTTAATGTCTTCAGTGTGTGTCCTTCTAGGTTTGCTTTCAGTGAATTGCATTTATGTTTTATAGGTAGGGGTGTGTGTGCATACCACATGGTGACAGTTGAACTCCTTCATGACGGAGGCCTCGTTAAGGAACTCAATGCGTTCCCTCATGGTGGCTGTCTCGTTAACAGTCTTGATAGCCACGCGGGTCTCGGCCTCGTCCTTGACCACGCCCTTGGCCATGCCTTCGTAGACCATACCAAACGAACCCTGGCCAAGCTCTCTGTTCAGCGTGATCTTCTCCCGAGCCACCTCCCACTCATCAGGAACATACACTGCAGGTAGACATGGTGTGTCCAGTAGACCAACTGTTAGCCATTATCTGTGAACAACAAACTTGAAAACACCATGTTCGTAGGACTCACTTTGATTTCCACCTTGCTTGGTGGGCGTGACAGGACTATTATCCAATCCAAAAGCCAACTACTCCCCTAACCACTAAGTTCAGCACTGCAATACAATAATTTGACTGTTGCATTCAATAATCATTATGAACTAAAAACAAAGATATCACTGCTATCACAGACGGATTCACTAGGAATGCTGCTTGTCTACTCACTAGGACAACCCTACAAATGTCAAATACTGATATTTGCCACACACACAAAAAAGCGCTTATATTTACTTTCATCAATCATCTGCTACGCTTAAATGACTTAGTTAATATCATTTTCATGCATTTTTATAACCAATTTGAATACTTTTAACAAAATATGTCCTGACATTGTAAAGAATTAACACACACACCCACACTATACGCACGGCACTCACTCTCTGCAGCACTGAAGTATTCAGGGTTGACAGAAGCATACAAGACACCATTTCCCAGTCGGTCACTGTTCCTGGGGGTGGGAAACAAAAACAGACCGGTTTATGCACATACATACACAGAATAAACACAACACACCAAAACTATCAAATATAAACCATACCAAAACTAACATAGAATGCACTGCTAACACATGAGCAAACAAACAAACACAGAAATGAGTAGACAGTGAAATACAGCGTAAAAACCACAGACAAACATACTGTACAAGACATCACGCATACATACACATGCCACCATAGAAAAACACTTACGCACCTTTTCTTGTTGAAGACAAACAGCATTGAACTCATGATAATTGACAGAATAATGGCGATGGGTACAAAGATGATGACATATATCTGGTTTTCATATCCTGTTAAAACACAAAACACAGGGTTGTTAACTGACTTTTTCACGTACACTAGGAATAGGCCTACATGTAAGTCTTTATTTTTAATTATTAAACAGCCTCGTCCAAGCCCTACTGTACTAAGTGGACATTGTGAGCCATGCTCGGGGAAGGTTTCTCACGTTCAGGGACGTAGAGGGTCACAGGCTGGGTCCAGGATCCATTCCCAGCCAGAGAGGTGGCTCGGACTTGGACAGAATAGTTTCCTGGACCCAGGTTTGACAGCCGGGCTCCCCGCTGGGCCTGATACATCTGCCGAGACACACACTCATGCTTCTCCGCCTGCACACACACACACACACACACACACACACACACACAAAGTGGCCCCATTACAATTAGCAGCAAGTAAGGATAAATGAAGAAGTTGATTCCTGCAGGGAATAACACAGCAGGGCAGAAGTATCTTTTTGCAAAGCAATGCACAGCGCTGCAGTGGTACACAATGTTCCCTCCTAGAGCTGCATTTCAGCACTTGCAATAGGGAGGGAGTGACACACACTGCTGTCTTGGGACATGCTGCAGTTGCCTTGGCCTTCATGTGCTTCTCACATATAGTATAGTCACTGAGGTGTGTCAACATGTCCACCAAGGAATAAAAGCTGTCCAAATAGCCGCTTTGCTTTTGTATGCTGTGTTGTACCACTGTCTCTACACAACAACATGCCAGCGCTGTGATCTCCGTCGTTTGGCTGTTCGATCACCGCCAACCTCAATGTCATAACCCATATTGTTCCAGATGCTGAATGCTGTACTGCTAACAATACATTATCTAGGTGAGCTTATGAAAGACTGTTTGCCATCAAGATACTAGGGCAGCCCAATATCTCAATATATTTTTATTGGAATTGACAAACAGTTGAGGGTTGTTACTTAAGTCAATTTGCATTTGAACGTGCACTAACAGAGTCACTACGAAGGTATGTTCTGCTACTCTATGAGCAACCACATTTGACCATCGTGATGTCCTTAATTTTATCGAATAATGTCACCAGAGGGCGCCATTTCATTGTGTATGATTTTGTGTGTTCTTTTTGTTTTTTTAATTGTCATTGCTGCGCAGTATTTATTTCTTTAGTAATGTTTTCTTTATGCATTTGTTTTTTGCGCCTTTTAACCCTCCTGTTGTCCTCAGGTTTCAAACTCACACCTTGTTGTGCCAGTGTTGCACATCATGTTTGTGTAAGCTGTAGAATTAGGTTTAGCGCCTTCTATCTGCCACAAAGAGCTAGTGCGTTGGGTCAGTTTGACCCACAGGACATCATGAGGGTTAATGATGTAAATGATCACTGTACAAAGGGGTATTGTATCCAAATATCTAAATATGTTACAAACTCAGGAAAAGACATCTAGAGGCAAGAGGCATCTAGTGATTGGATAATGGAAAATCTAAAAACACATTTTAAGGTGGCTAGTGTTCTAATGTTAAGGCAGGCCACACCCCCACCTCAGTAGCTATGCGGAACTTGATCTCGTACATGAGGATGAGCCCGTTAGGTCGTCTTGGCTCTGACCAGCGCAGGAACACCCAGTCCTCCTGACCTTCCCAGCTCACCGGACCTGGGATGTCATCCGCCTTGTCTGCACGAGGAAACACAGCCCTGACGTGTCACCATGGGAACCACTAAGCATTTCTAAGTATAGTATGGAGTGTGAAGCCCTTTAAGACAAACTGAAGGAAGATCCAACTAAATCTGTCCACTGTTAATAGGACGGTGAAATTCCTTGAATTTCCAATTATTCTGATTTCATGACTTAAAACTGGCAAGACCTACTATAAACTACAGTATGTATGTATATATATA
>JAODUG010003891.1:0-10943 GCA_027564795.1 Aphredoderus sayanus
CCCCCCCCCACCTATATGAGAGGACCTTTAACTGCTGGTTCCAAGCGAGTTTGGGGGAGGATGTGACCTTTGCTGAACTTATAATGCATTCTTCTCATCTCTTGAACAAAAACTCCACAAGCATGCACTTGTCTGTCCATTTGTCACCTGTTTCTCTTTCTCCCACACTCCTGTACACCGACCCACTCTCTCTCTCATCTTTGGGGTTGCCTTGGAGACATTCCAGTCATGTCTGTGCTATGGACAGCCAAGGTCTGTTTTCACTCTCTAGAGTACTTTATCTCAGGCTTATGACTTAACATAACCCTGCTGTTGTCCTCCCGGTCAAAATGACCCAAGTCACTAGCTCGTTGTGGCAGATAGAAGGCGCTAAACCTAATTTTAAAGCTTACACAGACATATGATGTGCACTGCTGGCACAACAAGGTGTGTGTTTGAAAAAAGACACAAAAAAACAAACAAATACATGAAGAAATAATTAATAAAGAAGTGAATACACACAGAACCAACAATAAAGAGATCTACACAATCAGGCACAATCAGATTGTGCCATCTGGTGGCACAATACGATATAATAAGGACAACAGGAGGGTTAAAGCTGAGTTCTCCTAAAGGTGTGGTGGCCTTTGGATGAGTTCCACAGCAGCCGTTAAAATTCTTGTCTTCCTCCCTTCACGCCAGCTCAGTTGATTTATTTTGATCAATATTCCATCCTTTTAGTTTTCTCATTTCCAACATCAATATCACATTTGATTTTTCTATTGCAACTGAAACTCAATCAACCCCAATTAATATTTCCAGCCGTTTTTGTTTATGACACAGCTCACTGGCTCTCAAACAAATTCTCCGGAAACACTTTTTTAATTTTCCTCCTAACTCCAAAAGTGATTTGACTTTCTGTTCAGTAGATTACGATAACAAGATTTAACCAGTGTATAGATTAGATGACTAACCCACTTGCGCGCAGTGTTCTGTTATGCAGCCAAAGGCGCATTTGGCAACACGGTGTAGGTAATGAATTTAAACCAAGTTTCTCCGGCATGATTAAAGAACCTGTTTGAATGTAATCAAATTGATGCTTTTCCTTTTTCCTCTAATTTAAACACCGCTGGGACCGGTTGAATGCACTGAGAAACGCTGACGAAGGCGCCCCTGTTGAGCCAACCTATAGCCAGCTAGAGTGAGTGGCACACAGGGACGGGAGAGGCTTGGCGCCTTGCAGAGATGCTGAGGAATGCTTGCACTATAGGAGCAGCTGTTAGGGGCTGAGTAGGGAACGGTGCCAACGCCAGGCAGGCTGGCTCACAGCGCCGTATACACATACCTGGGTGCCTTTCATCGCACGTTAGCACGACGCGCACCAGGGAGAAGCAGCCGCACGGCCCCCATAGTCGGGGCGGACCGCCCAACGCGCCTGGTCGTCTGGGGAGAGGTGGCCCAGGCACATGCACACTGTGCATACGCAGTCTGATATGAATGGTGAATAGGTGGTCTTACGGACCGCAAAAACTGTTGCGTGCACGATGCTGGGCGAGAAAGGACCAATATTCCATCACTGCACGACTGCTGACATTATTTTTTAAATGAATGTATTTACGTATTGTTAAGAATGCCAACCAAGTGAAGGAATAACTGGTCTACACTGTCCAGAAGCATCTTTGCATCTTGGCCTCTGACCTCACTGTCTTCCAAAGAAACACTGCAGCAACAAAGCTGATCGAAATCTTGTTTAGCGCGCACGCACGCGCGCGCACACACGCACACACATGCAGACATTCCAAATACAACACAGAAACACAGCCCAGACACCGAACAGCTATTCAATTGAATGGATTGATTTTGTGCGTTGAGGCCACTCCTAAGTGGAGCTACTCGGTCAACTTCGCCTCACGGTCAAGCATTGATGAAAGGAGCTCATTCACAAATGCTTTATCCAGCAGCTTCCCAGGGATGTTGACAAGGCTCCTAGAATGGAAATGCTGAAAGCTATTAAGGGGCTTGAAAACCGCTGCTTGTGTGATATATGTATATATGTGTGTGTGTGCAGAAACAGAAAAGTGAGAGTAGTATAGTCATATCCCAATCGACTTTAGTCTGGCCATCTTTTTAGGTCACTGAGGGCTGTACAAGAGAGACAGATAAATGACAAGGAGAGAGGAGTAATTAAAAAGAGAAATTATAGTTTGTTCTGAGTATGAAACTGTGTATGCCAGAGCAGACCGGTGCAAGTGATAATGCAGCACAATATACATGCTTTGTGTTTTTCCCATTAGGAGCTGATGACTGTAACAAAAGCCAAGTGCTGCAGCATTTTCATTTAAGCCAGCTTGAATTGCCCCACTTAGAGATCTGAATGTCTGATGAAGGGTAAGAGAGAGTGAAAATTGGGGGGGGAAATAGTCTTCTCTCTCTCTCTCTCTCTCTCACCCTATTTCCCCCCCCTTTCACCCTCCCTTCTTTTGAGGGATGGAAATGCTGATGTGATTTGGCTGAAGGTGGCTGTCTGCCATATTTCCATTTCCATTTTTTTTTTCTTTTTCTTTTTTTTTTTACGACCACGCAGCGGTTGACATTTTGTTGACACAGCGCCACGGAACGCGAAGTAGCCAAGCCGAGACAAAACCAACAAAGCTCGGCCTCCACTTCCTTATCTCTGCAAAATGCTGTTGTAAGCGGCAGGAAATCCAGTCACCTGAATGTCAGCGCCGCACTGTTTGTCTGATAGTGGACTTTGGAGAGCTGTAATGTCGAGCGGGAGCGCCCGACACAATCGTATAATTTGCTCCCTTGCTGTTCAGCGGGGGTGAGTGTCACGCACCCCAGGTTGCAGTTGTTTGTTTTGCTCTTGTCAGATAAATAATTCATGAATATTTCATCATAGGTTGTTCGCGCTTAGATTAAGCACCAGCTAGTGCTTAGCGCTAATGACGTTGGGGGTAATTAGATCAAATGAGGCTAGGCTTAATTGGAACGCTTTGATATTTTGGAGTGTGTGTCTAATAGTGAGAGAGATTTAAACCCTTAAATGTACGTAAAGGCACAGATTGTTTTATCTTATCAGTAGATCTATCTAGCTCGTTTCCCCCTATTTATTCCTTATCTCACTTTCGCTTTGATTGCAAAGCTGTTGTAGTGACCCCAAGTCATCTCGGAACACGAGAAAAGTTCTGAGTAAGAATATTTTTCAGATGGTTTCAGATTGGTGTTACAAATGTGATATTCATCCATATGCATGGAGAATAGCATGCATCCAACATCCTCTTACTGAAATAAAAGGAAGTTATTTGTCTATGCTCTTAGCCTCCGGGGATAATTAATATTGTTATGACAGTTTAACTGTGCAACATAGCAATCTTTGTTTAAGACTGTAACACAGTTTTATGTATTTATTAACAGAACAGTCATAGTTGGGCTGTGGAAACTAATAACTGATTGTTTTTGCATCAAACTGTGCAGAGATTTTACGATCTTGGGGATACAATCTGATTTTATGTTTTATGTAACAGCTATTATATTGCTAGAGGGTATGGAGTTCTAGCACACAGTTTATGTATCTTCGGGGACAAGGCTGTCTAATTTTATGTGTGTGTGTGTGTGTGTGTGTTTAGTTAGTGTGTGAGCTCTCGTCCATCCATGTTGGTGTGTATATACCTCTGCCTTTTGTAACTTTATTCATAGACACCGATATGTTTATGAGACTGTGCAGGCAGGCTGTATGGGGTCGTGACCCTACTGTTTGTCCCAAAGAGAGTGCCGAAAGCAAAACCCAGCTCAGTGACCCACATTCATCCAGGGATTACCAGCACCGTGGCTGGGGGCCCCTTGCCCCTTGCAGAGGTGGGGCTGGGTGGGTTGTGGATATGAACAAAAGACACGTGCCCAGGTGATTCATCTCAGTCCGTTATTAGCATGGCCTTGACCTGCTAGCTAGATGCTAGCTGGATGCTAGCTAGATGATAGCTGGATTTTATAGTTCATGCCATCAACTGTAGACTCAAATAGAATTAATACGAAATTGCTATTTCCAATTACTATAAACAATTAATACTCTAAAATTTATCACATTTCGCTTTTTTTTTTTTGACTTGATATTTCATTAAAAAAATGAATCTGGTAATAAAATATATTCTACACTTTAAACTAATACCATATCTCTTTTGCTCTACAGCTACTGCTGACATTACAGCATCATTTCACAAGACCTGGTTACAACCGTGGAACTATTACCTACTATGCTACAGTAATTATTGGAGGCATTCGAGCCAATTCATAGGCATAGATAAATAAGGAAGGTGTAAACTTTGGACGGGCAGTTTCTCTCACACTAGCAGGAACGGTAATTGAAAGTGTGAGGCTTGACGAGGCCTTTCAGCAAAAACGCCTTGTCATCTCAGCTTCAGGGAATGTTTGAGAGGAATTAAAGAAAGCAGTACACTCCCCCAAGCTCTACTCAATATTTACAGTCTCTCAACCTAAGATATCTCTCTCTCTCTTTCTCTCTCTTTTTCTCACTCTCAAGTTCAAGTAAGCTTGGCAGTTATAGAAACAGTATTGCCAAAGCTAGAGGGCAGGTAGCACTCAACAAAAACAACAATATTACAGACAATAAAACATACAAAATAGTAATAACAGTGATAATAACATTAAGAAAAGCAACATAGATAAACTATATTTGTATAGGTAAATAAAATGTGCATATAAATTAATGATAAAAAAGAACCTGGTGGTCTCTCTCTCTCTCTCTCTCTCTCTCTCTCTCTTTCTCTCTCTCTCTTTCTCTCCACTAACAGACATGTAGCACATATCAATTCCATGGTAGCCAGCAGTTGTCCTTTTTGTAGCATTGAGGAAACATTAGAACACTTGTGGTTAAGATGTCCCAGGCTCTCTGGAACATGGGATTTATTACGAAAATTGTTCTGCAGTTTTGTGGAGGTGTTGGAGGAAAGTGTTTTTATTTTTGGGCCTAAATCTTGTGCTGCCCAGTGTGCCAAATTAAACCTCATTAATAATCTGATTGGACAGGTAAAAATGAGCATATGGTTGACAAGAACAAACAAAATGAAGGGGGCAGGATGTATAGATCCCAGAGAGATGGCTAAGGGCCTGGTGAAGGCGTATTTTAGGATTGAGTTTGCTTATTATAAAATGGTAATAAAACTTGATGTTTTTAAAAGCATTTGGCGCCTGAAAGATGTACTAGTAACACATCTCTAGGCTGAAGAGAGAGAGAAAGAAGAAGAAGATGGGGAAAAAAAGTATATATTTCGTTTTTTACATTGGTTTAATTCTTTTTATGTAAGAAGATAATTGTGCCAATAAAGGCTTGGTTGAAGGTCTCTCTCTCTCTCTCTCTCTCTCTCTCTCTCTCTCTCTCTTATATTTACCCCACTGTCTTCCCCACCTCCATTCTCTTCATTACATTGATGGTTCAGTTGGCAGGAAGACAGGTAAGTGAGAAGCCTCTGTACTCAGAACAGGCAGACAGACAGCCGCAAGCCACAGCGAGGGAGCTGATTGGGTCTTTGTGAACTCATTGGAGTCAGACAAGTATCTAACTGGCCTGATGTAAAAAGTGATGCTCAGGAGAGATGCGTGACTGGCTCCTGATTATATGATGTTCTTGGTGGGGGGGGGGAGCTCTGAGTTCTCACATCTGTCCTGGTTAACCAAGTGCTGAGTTATAAAGAAAGTGCTTTCGCAGGTACCGTTTGTGGCACAGGGTGCTATACGACAAAACGCTGAGAGTGGCGAAGCTTCTTACGGCACTCGTTTCCATGGCTGTCAATCCTACCGACCCACATTTTCTCTGCATTGGCATTTTGACATCGGCACTGTTTGGGTGTTGAAGCCCACCATGGGCAAACCTCGAATGGAACGCAGTCATTAAACGGCATAGTTTAGTTGAATCCGCCTGTTTGTATTTTTTTCTCTCTCACAACATCTGTTGACTATAATTGTGTGGAATTAGATTGAGACACCTTTAAAAAAAAAAATCTTCCCAGAAGGGAAAGAACCCAGAGGTATTGCTAACGTTGTAATGATCCGTCTGAATCACTCTCACTTTCATCTTTGTTTCCAGTGAATTAGACTGTGGTTGTGTGCTTGTTGTCAACTCGCCACTATGGAGCTACAGCTCTGTGTGTGTGTGTGTGTGTGTGTGTGTGCGTGTGTCCAAAGGATCCGTCCCTCTTTCCTGAATGGCTGACTGTGTGTGTAGCCCACAGCTATGGATCACCTGACCATAGGCATCTCATCAGTGGGGGGCAGTGGGCAGAGACCATGGCCTAGATCTGCTGTGGGAGGTCAACAAGACAGATTGACTGACGCATGCATAGAAAAACCCACCCAGGATGCAAGAACCGCACACATGCAGAGCTTTATCAGAATCCCTTTAGAAGCACTGTTCTCCCTCCTGGCATTGTGGTCTCAACCACTGTGCGTGTGTGTGTGTGTGTGTGTGTGTGTGTGTTGCGAGACAGGAGGGAGGCTGGGTTTTATGGTTTTGACAGCGTGGCAGGTTTTACGGCCCTAGGCGGCCGTTCAGCAAACACCTACCGGCGGCACATCAATGGGACAGACCATCGTTGACGTCGGCTATCAGCCAATCCCCCTCTCCCCCCTCCCTTCCCCCATTTGTATTCTCGCCACCACGAGGGCAAAAACAAACACCCCTGCGCTGGCATTCATATTTAAATAGTAATTGGCGAGCTCGGGGGGGTGGGGGGAGGGGGATCTGAGAGAGGGGGAGGGGTGAGGTGAGCAGGCCTTTGAAGGGGGCAATAGCTTAGAAAAGCATTATGTCAGTGAAGAATGTGTGTATGGTCGAATGTTTAAGGGGCCTGCGGGCTAGAGGAGTGAAAGAGGGTTTTGTTGCAGCGGAGTGGAGCTAACTGGCTGGCTTGGCGTATGGAAGGGCTCTTTCCCTCGTCTGGGCCAACATGCTTTATGGCCCAGTTTGACTTCCCCTCTTTGCAGCGTTAAACCCCCGGCCACTCCAAAGGGGCGCCATTGTGCCGAATGTTTGCTCTGCCTCTAGAGGAGGGGGCGAAACCCCCTGTGCCTTGTTGACAACATGACCCGTTCCCCTCCGCACAGCACCCCACCCCACTAAAGCCAGATCCTCCCGCACACCTCCCCCTTAAAAACATACACGCACAATGCCCCCGGGTTTGTGGGTCATTTTGTACCCTGCAAACTCTCCCCATCCCATTGTCTGCGCCTGTATTCCCACCACGACCCTAAAATCCCTCTCGCCCTTTTCTCCTCCTTCTATTTGGTTGTGAGGCTTAGACAAACACGCACACGCACACACACACACACACACCTCTGAGGTACTACCAGCGACGACAGAGGCCCTCATTTAGGCAGATTCCACGACACTTTGTGGATCACTGGCAAAACCATGTCCGCCGTGGCTGCGGTGGTAGAGGTAGGGGAGAGGAGGAAGCTGTAATGGAAGCATCTGGTGCCGTTGAGGAGAGCCCCCATGTGCCAAGAGCGTGGGCAGAGCAGTGTGGGCCAGAGGAAAAAGAACTTGGCTTTAGTTTGTTTATGCTGGCAGTGGCAACCACACCTGTAGGACTTGTTGTGAAGCCACACCTACTGTAGCTCAATTACAGATGGCCGCAAAAAATAAGGAACAAAAAACAAACTTTCAAACATTTTTTGTTTCTCGTTTGGGTTTCTCTGTCGATGAGCAGTGTTGTGCGGAAGGTATTTATGAGCTCATTTTCAGAATAGGGGTGAGCTGAGCCTGATTGTTTTATGGTATATGCTCTAATGTACATCATAGCAAGGTCTCTCTCTCTCTCTCTCTCTCTCTCTCTCTCTCGCTCCCTCTGCAGCACAACCATTTAATCCTGCATACATAAGGGAAGCCTGTGGATATGCCCGTGACCTCTAGACTATTCCCACCGATATACACTGATCACATTGCTTCACAGACGGAGGCATTAACGGAACGAGGGGCAGTCATTTCCACTCGTCATGTCCAGGGAGATAGAGTAACTCAATAACCGCATCTACAGTAGCCCCCCTGAGAAGGACCCAGAGGGAGGCCCCCGCCCCCCGCGCCGGCGATTTCTCTCCATTCGTTCCCCTTCTCCCCCTCCATTCTTCCTCCGTGGCGGTGTCTGTGTTTTGGGGTTTATGTCGCCTGTTCAGTTGCCGAACCACAGGACGTTCTCCGCTTTCTCAGCAGCTTTATTTATAAGCATCTGCATCCTGACTGTCGGCGTGCACACGCCCGCATTCCCGCTTAAAGCGAGTCCCGGTGGAGCTCCAGTGAGACTCCAAGTGTGTGTGTGTGTGTGTGTGTGTGCGTGTGTGTGTGTGTGTAAGGAAGATGCATGTGTGCTGCTGTGCCCCTATACACACTCCACATGCTGTACATAAAACTCCAAAAGTACCCTGTGCTCGCTGAAATAATACACACCATTCATCATTTCCATCTTTGTCCCCTACATTGGCTACTTGAAAAGCAGGGCTGTGGCCTCATGTTCTTTAACAAACTGCACACAGCTACATGAACCGCAGCTGTGCCTCTCTCACTGGTAACCAGCGATAGGTCTATTTGTTTTTGAGCAATAACAAATGCACAAAGCATAAAATGAGCTAGATTAAATCTATACCAGGCTAAATGCCCTCATCTTCGTCCTCGTCCTCATCCTCATCACGTTGGCTAGCAACTAGTGAGTGATGATTAACTGAATGATGCAATGTCAACAGGCCGCTGTTAAATTTACAACCCAACGTATTTTGAATGACAGTCCAATGTTTGCTCGATATTTACAAAGATGAGAGGTAATGGTGTGTGTGTGTGTGTGTGTGTGTGCTGTATGTGTTGCTTTGAGCTACATTGCATGCCTGTGTGTTGAGATAATAAGCTAATACAGTATGCAGTTAGTGATTCAAAAAAAGAGAAAATAATAGCAGTTGGTACAGAAGGGCTGATGTTCTTTGTCAACTAATTGACATACTCTGCCTTTTTTTTTATTGACAATTACGCATCTATTTTTCGATGCCTGGGTCTAGAGTGTTAGTCGCTCGTCCTGCATGCTGACAACACAAAGCCTGTCACTGTAAATGACGTTTGTCTGTCTAGAAGATAAAACATTGGATAGAGAAACATTCCCAAAAGTGACTAATGTAATTTCACTGTCACAACAAAAAGTGGCAAAGATAACATTAAACAAAGTTGACATTATTAAACAGTATTTGAAGTGAAACTCACTGCAGATTATCTTGATAATGACTGGCATGTACATTAAAGGTATAGTAACTGATTGTAAGCTAATGCACATTTAGTAAAAGTCACTAAGTATCTCCTTACGGTCCACTATCTTGCCATTCTCTGCGTGCTAAAAAAAAAAAAAAAAAAAAAAAAGGATCCTGTACTTCTACACAGCCCTGGCTCCGTAAATAGGAATACAAAGAAAATGGTGCAGACTGGCAGACTGGACAGAACGACGATGTCCTAGCCCTCACAATGCTTTTCCAATGTGTGGGGCAGGGCTTCTGAGGGAGCACCCTATGTGGCATTGAAGGGAGAGGTGTTATTGTTTTGATCGAGTTCAAATATCAGCAAGCTTTCTCCAGAATTACAATACTTTTAACAGATACGCCTTTCGTGCATGTAATGTAATAACACTGTTCTGCCATGTAAAGGAGATTGGGGCTGGGGGCACAGAGGGAGACAGATGTAGCATACAATAATGGTGTTCCTAAGCAACAAGACACTAAACTCTGTAGACTTGGGGTCCTGATGTACGAGTGTCTGTTTGAGGATGGGCAGCAGCTAGTTATTTCACAGCCTTTGCATGACGAGGTCCAGCTGTATAACTGTCAAGGTTTGTTTGTTAGTGTGTCCATGAATACTGATGCCCCCATATCAATATGTCTGTGGCCAAATAGGAAAATTCAAGCTAATTAGATTCAGAGTGCATTTCCGGCTAATAAAAATGGAGTTAGAGAAGGGGAGGCATTTTAACATTTCCCCTCTGTTAATTTGTCACTGAAGCATTTCTTTTAACATTCCCAACATTATGTCGTGTTTGTCATCACATAACCAGTTAATACCATGTAATAATAATGTGGATATTATTATTATTATACAATAAACTGAATAGAAGAAGAGAAGTGGGGGGAACCAGTTAATACCATGTAATAGTAATGTGGATATTATTATTATTATACAATAAACTGAAAAATAATGAATTGCGTACAAATCATAGAGTATCATTACATTATGTGGGTGGATGGCGTGTAAAAGTATTTGTGAGGCAAATTGTGTGTTTGTAGACATTGTTCTGTGAAATCTATCAAAGAATTTGTGTCTCTTTAATGCAGTGATCTGGATCTGCTCAACATCTCCGCACATACATGCCGACTCTGCGTGTTTGTGTGTGTGTGTTTGTGTGTGTACGTGTGTGTGTACGTGTGTCTGTGTGTGAGCCATAGCAGCTGCTTTGCAGAATTTGACGAAATGTAAGTTGTCAGGCTCAAGCCAAGCAACTACAATCAATAGCAACGATGGCCGTCTGCTCTGTCTGTTGCTCTGTCTCTGACTGGATGGAGTGTCTCGTATATGGGAAGATACATGATGCACCTCGCCCACAAACAAAACCATATGTGCACACGCACATTATTGCAAACTCTTGAAGTTACTTTATTCCCCACATGGTGGGTTTGCGTGAAAGAAGTTCTAATTTCAGTGTTTCTTCGCACTGTGCGGTCAAGGATTTAAAGTGACATCACAAAGCCAGAAAACTTGAAAGAGAACAGAAGCTGAACACAGGCCAAACTGGGGACTCCAGGATGCAGTGTTTATCTCACACACTGATTAATAATAATAGTAACACACATGCATGCACACAAACACATAAGTACCCAGCTGAGTGAATGTTAATGTTAAAAATAAGGATATTTCATTTACTTATATC
>JAODUG010003892.1:0-10942 GCA_027564795.1 Aphredoderus sayanus
TCCTGTTATCCTCGGGTTTCAAACTCACACCTTGTTGTGCCAGCAGTGCACATCATATGTGTGTGTAAGCTGTAGAAGAATTAGGTTAGCGCATTTTATCTGCCTAAGAGCTAGTGATTTGGGTCATTCTGACCCAGAGGACATTACGAGGGTTAACGCAATAATAACGTGTTAAAGTGCCCAGCTAATAGATGTGAATTTTTTGTAAATTTATTTGTCACTTTATTTGGTAAAATCACTGCTGTTGGTTTGATTCAGAGGGGACTGTTCATAGATGTTCTCTCCATTCGTATTGTCTGCCATTTGGAAAGTGAGTTGTTGGATGGTAAGTGCCCTATCGCAAATGCAATTCTAACATTATTTTTAATTAATGTGACAATTTAAAATGTAACCCCATTTAATAAAATTAAATAGGCTTTTAAATAGTCGACTATATACATGAACTGGGTATAGATGCTGATTTATTTGTCAAGATACAATATAAACAGTCTGTACCGTTCCAAGTAAAACAACTCTCTAGTTCCTAACCCAGCTTGCTACTAGCGCCACACTTCCTGGGAAGTCAGCACAAGCAGCTCTTATAAACTAGTAACAAAAAATAAGGCACCACCTTGTGGCGCCACCTGACATTTCAACATATTCACCAAACTGACAGCAGCAATTACAACAGCAGCAAATAAAAAGGTTATATGTACAGTACAGTTAAAGCGAAGGAATAGAAGACTTCAGATGCAAATACCTCTAAATCCACCTGACATTTTGTTGTAAATTTGCAATATTTATTAGGCTTCTATTTTTGGTTTCACTAAATATACTGTAACTGCAATGAAAAAGTGATTTGTCAATGACGAAAAAGTTGTATTTTCCACAAATGTAACTTCATGAAGACAATTTTTTCTAATGGCTGACAATATCACGTATACAGTACATACTTTATTTATATAAGGTATACATAGTATTCGCATGATATCAGCATGGTCCGTCAAGGCCATAGTGGGGCCAGTATTGTGTGAGTACTTTGTCTACAGTAGTCCGGATAAAAAAAATATTTAAATCCTACCCCTCATAGTAAAGTATGTTCAGTTTATTTTACTACAGGTAGGTTACAGTAGTGTAGGTCAAAGTAGGGTAGGCTATGCAGCTCATTAATGACTACACAATTTTATGCATGGTGCAATGTACGCACACACTGATAGGGCCAAGCACAGATCGTTAAATAAATAAAACACCACCACTCAATTAGAATTTTATCTCATCTTGATAAGGTCTAAAATGGCCATATTTTAAATGTAACCTACTGTATTGTTATGGTTCGTAACATTAGACTATGCTACATTAAGTTGTGTAGTTATGTTATGTTCACCAATCAAATTAACCTACCACTTTATTTAGGCCTGTAGATAAAGCTTAAATGTACTGATATATATAAATAAAACTATCATTATGCGCTGGGTTGTAGGACAGATTGAGAACACAGGTACTGCTACTACAGTAGGCTAATGTAGTAGGCTGCTGTAGACGGACTTAACCTATATTTGCTTTGACGGCATTGTTTGTTGATGTTGTAAAAGTCAATATTTAACTGATAAACAGAATTAAATAGCTCTAAGACTCTGGAGACCTGTATGCCTCAGTTGCTTCAATGTGAATGTGGTCACTGTGTTGACTATATAGGCTGGTTGTATACTGCACTGTACAGTATTTTAGTGGCAAACAATGAATAATTTTGTCATTGTCAAATTCACCAAATATTATCTCGCAGTTCGCTGTTTTACCATTCTCTGAGGTGATAAAAGAAACCCAGTACTTCTACATACCCCTAACTATGTAAATAGGGCTGGGTTTAAATAATCGATTTTCCAATATTCATTAGAATAAAACAATCAATTCATAAAATCCCTAGATTGATTTTTTCTTTTTTAAAGTACATTATGCATTTTACCATGAATGCGCACAGCTTTTATCACTTTGTGTATCTGTTGCACATTGGCTGTTTCGCTCATACACTGCATGTGATTTTAAATTAGGTATATTATTATAAACACTTATTGGAAGTAGTTTGTAAGTATTTACCTGTTCTCCTCTGCTCTACTTATGCTCCTGTGGGACCTGGAACTACCAAATGGAACAGAATATTCCACTGGAGGGGTGTTTATTGATTTTGCCATCTAGTAAAGTTAAATCAAATGTTTGTGTGAAAGGTATGCTTAATATGGGTCTAGCACTTAAGATGATAAGGTTGGGAGGGTGTGGAATAGCGGGTTTATCTCCGGTGAGATAATTGATTATCACCCCCCAATAATCTGTCTTTTAGTAGGAGCCAACGGCTATTAAAGGAAGAGGGAGGAACTGGCCGGAGGAAGTGAAGCCAGCACATGTCCTGAACGAAGTGGTGTGGCCTAATGTAGAGTTTGTTGTTAATTTACTTTGGTATTATGTCGAGTATTGTTTTTGTCATTATTTTTGTCTACACCTAGTGTTGGAATTGTTGACTTGTTGTTATAATTAAACATACGTGGACGTGGATCTAGTTGTTGCCTCCAATTCGTGCCATAGCCGTTGGGCAGCCTTACACACTCAATTCAGCCTCACAAGCAGCACTTACAATTACAGCTTTTGCACAACGTTTGCCTGCAGTGAGGTGCATTGCTTCATTTTGAAATATATGAATGATTGGTCACTTTTACTTAATGATGAATTTAAGCTTTGACTCTTTTGGTCATTTGTGAGTGTATTCCAACCACTGAGAAAATCACAGCAAAGTGAATATTTTCCTGGTATTACACATCTTTGCAGCCAGCTACCTTATTTACTCTGTTGTAGTGTGTCGGTCATGTTAAATAAACATTAATGCAGCTGTTTTGAGGTCAATTGTTAATGGAAAATTTATATAGTGAATAATGAATCTGGTTAGAGGGTTCCTTGTAAAATTTACATCATGAGTTCTGTGAGAATCTCATAGGAAAAATTGGTATTGTATCTGTATTGATACTGAATCGAATTCAAATCGAATCGGGCCCTTGCGAATCGGAAACAAATCGATTCTAGAAGTCAGTGGTGATACCCAGCCCTATATGTAAATAGGAACACAAACAAAGTGGCAAACACCACTATCAACAACAATGCCCTAGCCTTCGCAATACATTTCCAATGTGTAGGGCAAGACATCTGAGGGAGCACCCATATGGAATTGAAAAGAGAGGTGTTCGTAGCATTCTCGAGAATTACATACTTTACCTTTCATGTTTAAATAGTAAATCTGCCATTTCAGGTTATGGCTTTTGGCCAGTCCTATCGTATCTCTCTGGAGATGGAGATGCCAGATTCCCCGACCAATCAAGATATCGGAATGTTTATGATCAGGATGACCTGTTACTCTAGTGAAGGAAAGCCAGTCGCCTCATCTTCCCGATCTGTAAGTTGTTATGATGTGCAAATCATTATTTGCAAATAAATATAGTGCTTCATTAATAAAGATTCTTGCAATTTTGCTTTTGGTTTACATTGTCTTTTAGGCAGGATGCATGCTCTCTACCACCAGCTCTCACTTTGTGAGTACAATAACCCCTAATCCCTTTAATCACACATACCAGTCAGACCTTCATGTTGGCACGCTATATAAGAATAGTATTAACAATAATGTATTTCAAGTAATGTATGCATCATTTGTGCAAGTTTTTGCACACAAAATATAAAAACGTGTACTTTACAATAGTGTGACGTCCTCAGCACCCCATTATCGATCCATCCTCAACCGCTTTACCTGGAGGCAGCAGCTCCAGCAAGGAACCATAAACTTCCCTTTCCCTGGCCACATTGGCCAGCTTTGACTGGGAGATCCCGAGGCGTTCCCAGGCAAGTGTGGAGATATAATCTCTCCACCTTGTCCTGGGTCTTTCCTGAGGCCTCCTCCCAGTTGGACGTGCCTCCCTAGGGAGGCGCCCAGGAGGCATCCTTAACAGATGCCCAAACCACCTCAAATGGCTCCTTTCAACGTGAAGGAGCAGCGGCTCTACTCTGAGTTCCTCTCGGATAGCCGAGCTTCTCACCCTATCTCTAAGGGAGAAGCCAGCCACCCTCCAGAGGAAACCCATTTCGGCCACTTATACTCGCGATCTTGTTGTCGGTCATGACCCAGCCTTCATGACCATAGGTCAGGGTAAAATTGCCCGGTATATCGAGAGCTTGGCCTTCCGGCTCCGCTCTCTTTTTGTTGCAATGGTGCGGGGTAAAGCGAAATCCTCAGCCTCTTCACACTCAGCTGCGAACCGATTCAGTAAGTGTTGAAGGTCACGGACCGATGATGCCATCAGGACCATATCATCTGCAAAGAGCAGCGAAGAGTTCCCCAGGCCACCGCATCGCCACCCCTCCCCACCACGACTACGCCTCGATATCCTGACCATGAATACCACAAACAGGATTGGTGACACAGCGCAGCCCTGGCTGAGACCAACACCCACCTGGAACGAGTCTGATCTTCTACTGAGAATCTGGAAACAGCTCTCGCTTTGGGTGTACAGTGATTGGATAGCACTATGAAGGGAACCTCTCACCCCATACTCCCTCAGCACCAGTTTCTCCCTGGGGAGCCAGTCATACTCCTTCTTCAGATCCACAAAACACATGTAGATCAGATGGGCATACTCCCAAGCCCCATCCAGCATCCTTGCGAGAGTAAAGAGCTGGTCCATTGTTCCACGACCAGGACAAAAACCCCATTGTTTCTCCTCAATCAATCTATCTATATTCTTGTCATATGAGGTTCCAATGTCACAGAGGTTCCTGTTAGAGCTAAATTATGATCATAATAATTAAGATTATTATGCTTGCCACAGCACATTTTCTACTTCTATTAATTAACCTTATTTGTGAAAGCATTATATTTGTGACCTTATACTATATATGTTTTAATTTATATATATTTATATCTAAGGTTTTTAACAATAGTATAAATAGTATTATCTTACTATGGCTGTCAAATACAGTATATTTACAATTTTTAATGATAATAACAATAAAAAACTTTTATCGCCATTAATACAGGTTTTCATATGATCCTTTGCGTCACCCATAGTTTAACAATAGACCAGAGCAATCATCCAGGAACTTTAAATGCCGTGGTATGGTTACCGCCCCTTTTGGGCTGAAAACAAAATGTTTGAATTAGATTGAAGGTAAATTGAGTACCCATTCAGTTGGTCAATTCAGTAAAAAACTGTTGAAGTCTGCCGTCACCCATGTCTGTCTTGTCTTGTTTACTGTCCACCCCAGTATTTCCAGTCAATTTTTCCCGGTGTCTACTCCCTGCCTCATGTTGATTGTTTATTGGTTTCACCTGCCTCTCGTTGTCTCTGTCCAATCGTCTGTCTTGTCTTTTTGTATTTAAGCCCTTGTGTTTGTGCTTGTTTTTTCCTGTTGCCGTGTATATGTTTGTGAGTACTGTACCTTTTTTTTTTTTCTTGTTAATAAATTCCTGTAAATGTGTTCTCGTTGTGCGTTTGGGTCCTTTATGCCAGCTCACCGTAACAAATACAAGGTTATGGGATATCAATCTCTAGCGTAGAAAACCTTAAGACACCTCCTGAAATCACTCCTGAAAGGTCAAAAGCAAGGTAATGTTGTGCCAGTTTCACTCCCTAAGGCTGGCACATCAATAACATTGCCTGCGTCAGTTCATCCACACCTTCAGTCTTGAAGTCGAAGAAAGGCTAATATGCTTTTAGGTACTACACTTTATTATCTTAGCAAGTAATCCCTTCTGTTTAACCCTCCTGTTGTCCTCCAGGTCAAACTGACCAAACACACTACCTCTTTGTGCCAGATAGAAGGGGAACCCCATTCCCAATCAACCCAGGTGAATCAACCCAGATGATAAGTGATTCCCCAGGTCTCTTCGGCGAGACTCAGGCACGAAATGTGACATACATAAAGAAATAAATGCACTCACACTAAAGAGAACTACAGAATCAGACAAAATCAGGTGGTGCCATCTGCTGGCGTAATACAGTAGTGCGTTTTATACCCAAGGACAACAGGAGAGTTAACTGTCCACAAGGGCTATGAGCTAACCCGCCTCCCGTTGGGCACCTTTAGGTTAACTTGTTTAGGCTAACTAATCCCTGTAGTTGCTAACCCACAGTTTAGCTCACTTCAATTCCAACCACAGAAAATGTGCACTTCAAATGGACACATCCAATGGGCACATAAAACGTTTGCCCTTGTCCCATGACATGTGAATTTAATATTTCGGAAAAGAATAGTCATGATGCTTGCCCGGAATGCTTGGGGATAGTCCACGCAAAAATGGCTCAAACCCAGCTAGATGTTTGAGTGCATTTTCACCAGCTCTGTCATTCAACTCTCAAATGGTGTGTGACGTCTCGAAAGTACTCGGGGAAGCCGTGGTCAAAGAGGACCCTACAGTATTGAGACCAAAACATTTTCTTTTCTTTTCTTTCAAATTGCATTAACTGTTTCATCCCTACAGGGAGCAACTTAAAGAAATTGCAGCATTATTCTGTTGTTTTGAATATGAGCAAATTCTAAAATGACTCACTACTTTCGAAAATGGCAGGTTTTTCTGTACAGGTTTGGCTGTAACCACCCTAGGGTAAATTATGTAAACAAGGATGAGTCTGACTCCTCTGTGGTGATAGAAAATAATGTATGCCACAATGGGGACAGGATTCAAACTTGTGATTGCAAAGCACGATGGATTAGCAGACCATGAATCAGGACCAGCCCCATGTTCCCTCGTTATTCAATCGGAGACATTGCTTTTTTTTGTACAATTTATAAAAAATTTCTGGCTGCAATGTAGGTTATTTTAACGCTCCTGTTGTCCTTGGGTCATTTTGACCCAAACACATTTTTCCGTTGGAACCTCGAAAAGAAATTACCTTATGTGTTTTGCTCAGAGCTGGCCTCAAACCGCATCTGACGTGGAAACTAGGAACTAGAAAAGAAGGCAAGTTCTTTTCTACACAGAGCGTAGGGTAGAATTTCATCCCCACTTCTGCTGTCCTTGCGTCATTTTGACGCAAACACATTTATAAAACACTATTATGACAGATTTACGACACTGCTGTTGCTATAGTTGTTGCACTGCCGTAGTTCAGTGGGTGTTTCAGAGAGAACGTGCTACGCACACACTGGTAGAAACAGTAATGCTTTCGAGTCGCGTCTGCTCTATTCTTTTTATGTATTAAAGATAGACCAAGGGTCCGATTATCCTTTTAACTGTTTGTGCTAAATTAAAGGAGGACAAGATATGTGGATATACCAACTACCGTTGTGACATGTTTTTAAATTTTTCTACAATACCGACTCCTAAGCCATTACAGTACACAAAACCGACCCTGAAGTGATTTGAACAACATTCTGATCTGGAGTCAGATGCGCTACAATATGTTTAATTTACATGTGCTTGAAAATGTGTGTAGCAATTGAGAACCTTGTCATAAATACAGCTGGGCAAGCTAGACTGTCTTGCAATATGTCATGCTTTTCCAAGAATACATTTCTTTAGATCCTACATGTGCTTGAAAACTCATGATCAATGACTTGATTGAAGTGTACATAGAATTGACCCTGACCTGTTGTTGATCACGCAACTGACTGTCAACAACACAAATACATACAGAAATAAGTTATAAATAAATAAATACACACAGCAATGCCAATTGAAAAACAGACAAATCATACACAATCAGATGGCGCCGCCGTTTGGCCAAATACAAGATTTCTGAGTACGAGAGTTAACCCTCGTAATGTTCTCAAAATATGTATTGGAACACCCTGGCTCAAATCCAGCCGGGGGCAAAAATCCTACGGCGATTTCTTTTCCGGTTGAAAAAACACACTGCCACGCCCACGCCTAAGGTAAACATGACTAGAAATATGCTTAACCCTCGCAAAGGGCTCTCGGGTCGCTGTGACCCAAGGACCACGGGATGGGCAGATTTTGAGGGCGACCGTGCCGGCTTGAATCCAGCCCGAGTCATTTTGACCCGAGGACATCACGAGGGTTAAACAAAAATGACCCTGACGTGATTTGAACACGCAACCTTCTGATCTGGAGTCAAACGCGCTACCGTTGTGCCACAGAGTCATAAAATATATGCACTTCATGTTCTTGAAAATTCATGAAACACAGACTCTTTGCCTACACGGATTAGAATACATGCTTGGTGGATAGAAACAGCAAAATAAACTTGGAGTAATTTTGGATGACTAGAGATATGTTCACACAAAACGTGAAATGAACACGCATTTTAACCCTCCTGGTGTCCTCGTGTAAAAATGACTCGGCTGGATTCGAGCCGGTGCAGTCCACCTCAAAATCTACCCTCCCGTAGTCCTCGGGTCACAGGGACCTTTGCCAGGTGAGACACGACAACTCCTCCCGTAGTCCTCCGGGGTCAGAATGACCGAGAGCATTTCGCAGTACGCCTCTGATGACCTCTCTTTTTCTGCGCCGGGAAGAGCTAACTCAACTTCCCCACAGAGCGTAGGCCAAATGTTTACCTTAGGCTTGGGCGGGGCAGCGGTAAGCGTGTGTTTTTTCCACTCGAAAAGGAATCACCGTAGGATTTTGGCCCCGAGTGGGGTTCGAGCCTTAATATATATAACGCGGGTGTATACATATTCTGAGGACATCAGCAGGTATAATTGGAGTCAGACATGCTACCGTTGTGCCACAATGTCATAAAATGTATAATGTACATGGCGCAACCCACTGTCTGGGTTGACGCTCTCAGCAAACACATCAATGGTCAATGTATTACAACAGATGCATGGTAGATAGAAATAGCAACGTAAACATGGAGAACTTTTGGATGACAATTACATTTTTATTAAAATGTTATGACTAAACAATTCAGTCTGTTCTGTTAGTTTAGACTAGATCAATCAGTCACAAATAAGTAGCTAAAAAAGTTTCAGCTAGGAAATGGTCAAGTTGTCTTTTACCATATTGTTCCCTCTTATTGTTAGACGATGCTGCGTTACCGCTCTGGCCTGCTGAGGACTCTGAGAACGCTACTTTTCTTGCCTGCATTGCTGACAGGAGTTACAGAGCAGGCACAGAGGCTGGAGTCGGAACTGTTGTCAGACTACCTACACAGCCCTGTGAGTGCTGGACTGTTGCTTGTGTTTTACTGTGTTTTGTGCGTGGCTTATTTTATTTCCTCTGTGTACAGTATGCACCAGCTGTTGGGGCCATCATTGAGATCCTGTCCAGCAAAGTGCAGATCTATTCAGCTCAGCTTAACGTTCACGCTCACTTCACTGGCATAAGGTGAGTCCAGACTAATGGAAACACAAAGCTGGAACGCCAGTGTCTTTGTTAGTTTCAGACTGGCGAAGTTGTCATATTCCTGTCCGGCACACATTTTGTTGTTTAAATAGCAAATGCACTTGTGCCCATTTGAGCGCCTTACTAGCTACACTTACAGTACATATGATGACTTTAAAGCACTTAATGTTTAAATCAAAAATTCACATATAAATCAGCTCAGACAATTATACTAAGTGCTGTGCATATATTTTTATATCATAACATAAATGACTGGATCTCTAAATTAGATACCTGCTCTTCAACTTCCCTGTGATCTCAGCACTGGTGGGTGTGTCCAGTAACTTCATCTTACTCTGCATGTTTCTGTTGTTTGGATACATGAGGAAGCTACTGAGCGGGGCCTGGATCCCACAACAGGTAAGGGAATCAACCGTTTTCACAGATGTATCAGGCTAAACAGAGATGCTCACTGTAAGTTATGCCTCTAATTATGGGTCCATTATATTTTATTATACCAGTGCACTAGTAATTAGTCCAAAGCCCAATAAGATATTTGTGTCTTCCTACATTGTGTTGTTGTTGTTCTACAGTCAAGGATAGATGCAGAAACATTAAACAGGATGGAGGATATGGACATAGTACAGCAAAAGAAGGGTAGGAACACAGATGCACACACATCACATGCCTTAAATATCTACAGGCTGTCAGTCTAATTAAGAACCTTGTTCCATTCCATGTTGTGATACCATGAATACAACACATTTTACTGCAGAAACAAGCTCTTTGGGAGAAGCCCCAGGTTCTTTGGCTCCACCTGAAATAAGGTCCAAAATCTGAGCCAGGAGGGATTCTGACAGTTCTGACATGCAGAAGAAATCTGGTAAATTTGATATGGATAAACAAGACCAGTGTCTGACGCCATTACTGCAGTGAGGGACCTTTATTTTCAGTGCTTTCCTGTTGTTTCATGTTCTTTTCAGACCTGCTTCATATTTAATTTAATGTCCTGATTTTGCAAGAACTGTTTATGTTTGCTTTGAATATTAGTTTTGTAACACTCAATTCAAACTGTCTGTAAGAATCTTCCAGAAATCTGGTGGGTAGTATGGTTAGTGTCCTGACAACATTGTTGTTTATTACACTTTTCAATTCAGTTGAATTTGTTGGTTTATTGTGTTATACTTTTATTATAAATGAACTGAAACGGCAGTAGTTGTGTTTTTGTCTGTAATTGTTAATGTCTGTAACTTTTATTTATAATTAAATATTATAACACAATTTGACGTTGTGAATAAGCTCCTACTCCTTTCTTAGCTACTGTAACTACTCATCTAGTTGGCTAGAATTACATTTGTTTTTGCTCTTCATTTAAAATTTTTTTTAGTATGAATGCAGAGTGGCATGAACCAGCAGTACATGTATAATGTAAATTACATTTTAGCTAATGTCATCTAAATAAATGTTCTTCTAAATAGTTTGGCTAAAAAGGTTACTTAAATATTACCACAGAAATAAAAAAGCACAGCTGTCACGCGTCAACGCGAGTGCAGGCGCTGACTGATGTAAAAACAGCGAGAAACAGGCGAAACTCCAAAAAGGCCGTTTAATAAAGAGAAACATAAAATACAAACGAGACGTGTG
>JAODUG010003893.1:0-10942 GCA_027564795.1 Aphredoderus sayanus
TCTCTCTCTCTCTCTCTCTCTCTCTCTCTCTCTCTCTCTCTCTCTCTCTCTCTCTCTCTCTCTCTCTCTCTCTGTGACTTTCTCTCTCTCTCACTCCCTACTAAAGTTAATTATACTATTATGCTATGTACTGTAGCTACAAGAAATTACTAGCTATGACTATTTATTTCATTTGTATGAGACTAAAGTAATGCATAGACTACAGACTGTTTAAACATCTTTTTTAAATTCAAGCCTGTAGGCGTAATACCTATACTGTTCAAGCAAGTGGAACAACGTGTAACACTTTAACTATAGCCTAGTTATTGCCTTATTTGACAATGACACAGGCTAATTCAATTTAGTAGCTTAATTTATTTTCTAATTCTGAGCGAACTCGGGTTCTTACAACCGGCAGCAAATCACCGTAGGCCTAATCACATAATAATGTCGACCGAATCTAGCCTGTAGCTTAACCACATTCCAAAATACATAAATATGGGACGATTAACGTATAAAACACATCAACTTGAACGTATAGCGGCACATAATGGGTGTGCCATCTATACCCGGCCTACTCCTAGCAGACACAAGTAGGTGCTATCGCTAAGACATAATGGCCAGTTATTCCCCTCGCCATCAATCTTTGTCACAGTCCACCCCTCCCACGCACACGCAGGCCAGACAGCACAACACGCGCACACGTGAACGAGTATAATGACACACTCACATGCATGCATGCAAACAAACACCCATGGCGCATGCAAAAACGTGTTGAAAATAACGGGGCTCACGTGCAGACAAGCATGCTGTGACAGGGCTTTAATTAGGTTGCTAATCTTGAGTGACGGTGGCATGTATAATGCCTGATTCCCCGGGGTAGTGGGTCATGGCATCCATTCATTAATTAAGGCATCCTTCTTTGCTGACCTTCCTGAATATCCCCCTATAAGCACATCAAAGCATCTGTACTTCTAGCTATCCATTCATCTGCCTCTGTCCATCAATCATCAAACAGATACATGAAAAGTGAAAGATAAACACAGGAGAAGCCACATGGGGAACTGACTACTGGGAACAGTGGTTTTCAAAGTGGGGGAAGGGGGAGGGGGGCATGATGCAGTTTACTTGAATGAATGAACATACAATTTTTTATGGCACTCTATTAAAACATATGGTAAGACATACGGCTACATGATTCTGCAATCTCCTGGATTGAAAACAACCCTCCTCGACCCTGTAAACAGTTCCTCAAACATAATTATACATTTACATATGCTGAGAGTGCATTAGTCCTGTCTGATAGTCAACCTCCTGGTGAGTTGCTACAGGGTGAGTGGCTGGGGAAAGTAAAGAAGGAAAGGGTACCATGTGAGAGATATCAACAGAGAGAGACAGACATACCATGTTCAAAAGCCATGGAGCAAACACACACACCCACACATACACATACACTCTGTGACATTCCATACTGTACCTTCAACTTATCTGTAAATAATCTAATTATATGGACAGGCAGTGTGAAATAGCCAATATATGAAAGCATGTTCAGTTTTTAAACACACACACACACACACACACACACACACACGCATGCACACACACACACACACACACACAGCAATGTGTACAGCAATGTGTAGTTCTGTATTATTGTCCCTGACTACATCACAATAGGAAAACATCATAGGCTGAAACCTGTGCATACACACACACACACACACACACACAATGCAGAGATGATATAATATTGATGGGTATCGCCGGCTTGCACATAACAGAATTACAATTCGAGCAGGGGCGATCAAATGACAGTGTAGGAGAGCAGAGAGAGAACGAGCAGGAAGCGTGGTGAGAAGGATGGTGGAGAGTGTGGTGGATAGAGAGATGAAAGCAAAGAGAGAAAGAAGCTACATAAATAGAAAGAGGCTACACTTCAGACATCTTCATTAAGTCTGTTACAGCTAGTGCAACCGCCTCAATCAATCACTAACTTACAGGAAGTTGAATCTTAATAATTGGGGCTGTATAATAGTCTTCACATATTGTTCTAGCGTTTAGTTAATTCAGTGTTTCCTCGAATGTATTTCCAATTATTGTAGCACTTATTTCATTAAAGGTAAAAAGGTAATTCAAGCATGTACTCTAATCGTATGCTACTGTACATTCAAGGGATTTTCAATAGGGAAGTTCAATAACACAAAAAATACTGAAAGTAAAATATGTTGCTATTTGTCAGGGGCCTTTAAATGTCATCCTTATATTATTCACTGCTGCATGGAAGGGAAATTAATGTTTTTCCAAAATGAACTAAATGTTTTTATTTTGTGTATTGAGGTGCTCAATAGCTTACATTTGACACCGGGTTTAAAACAGACTCAATCTGTAAAGGATCAAAGACTTAGTGGAATAACTTGAGTTATGTAATTGTGAGCAGGGGTAACAATAATGGTGACTACATAATGAATGACCTTCTTGAAATAGCCTATTGTATCCTTGGGTACAAGCAGTTCTGATTGCAGCAACACCAATGGGATTGAATGCTCCTATTGTGTTCACTGCATAAAATACGATTTTCCAATGGATGCCGCACACTTGCCCTGTTGAGCAAGGCTTCACAAGAATGGATCTAGCTGTCATTTCGTTATATTCCTTTGCTTGGAACTTGGCCTTTGTGGCTAATTGCCATCCTTGATACTTTATGCTGTGAATGGGGCAATCAATAGAGTATGTGAAAATTCAAGCTTGACCTAGTGATTGGTTATTATGAGAAGTGGGCATTTCAAAGTAGCCAGGTACTGGAGGAGTACCTTTAAAGTGTTTTGAGACCAGACACCCAGGGGGAGGACATAGTTACGGATACTGAAGTTTTTATCAGAATTGTAATACTTTTTCCTTTTTTGTAATCTAGTGGAATCAAGTGTAATGAAATCTTTAGTGACCCGCTCCCAAAAGCATCAAAGACACCAGGAGGTTCCAAGTGGTTCCCCCTACCTAAAACACAACTTTAATAAGTAACAAGAATATAATATGCTATATTTCAAAACAATCCGTGATCTTTTCGGGTGCATATATTGTACACCCTGAGGAAATGTAGACCCACTTATTGTCAAGGTCAGAAAGGAACCTCTGTATTTTTCAAAGGAACATCATTTTGTCATAACAAGACACTGATCATTGCTTTATTTAATCTTATAACATGCTCTTAAACTTAATAAGGATGTATCTGTATAAGTACTGTAACTCAACATAGAAAAAAAAAGTTGTTTATCTCACATTACTGTAATAAGCATGTTTAATGGTCATTTGAATAATTCCTTTAGAAAAGAAATGTGAACAATGATCTTGTCACATAACATGAATGTTTTTTTAATCAAATTACCTACTAGAATCCTGCATGTAATCAGTACAAAATACAAATATACTAAATAGTGCTTAGATTTTTGGTTACTCTATTACTATGATCTGCTAGCTGTTGGCGTTTCAGTCTAACTTTTATGACAAGGACATAAAAATACCATTGCAACATTACACAGCCAGCAGCATTGTTTTGAATTAAAAGTGCCCCTCGGTGACAAATCGTAATGTTCTCACAACCCAAATTTAGGTCCTGAGCCAGGGTTTGATAAACCTGGGTTGAAATATGCTTGTAGGAATTTATTATGCAAAAAAAAAAAAGCAGACAGAAAGGTTTATATATTTATACATTTTGTTATTCCTGCTGTGTGAATAAAGACATCTGTGCCATGAATCACGCACTAAATGTGGTTTTTATTTGTATTCCCTGTCTGAGGAAGGGTTTTCCTTGTTAATAGGCTGCCCTGAATTGTGTGTGTGTGTGTGTGTGTGTGTGTGTGTGTGTGCGTGTGCGTGTTTGTGTTAGAGGTACAGGCTGAGCCATAAGCACTGTTAAGCTTAAATAGTGTAACAAACATTAGGTCATATAAGGCTCAGTGGAATTTAACAGTTGATAAAGATGGATCGTGCTTTCAGTTCCAACAGGCATCAGATAAATGTATTTTCTGTTTTTATTTCAATCCATTAAAAATGGATGCAAGAGTGATAATTTGATTTTGTGATGAAAGAAACCTCTATTTGTGGTGACTTGTGATCCTCTGATTACTATATGCCGCTATACTGTAAGTTGTTCACCCTTCCCATCTCTGTCTTGGGTTTATTAGACATCTATGCAATCCCATCAACCAGCAAAACCTCATATTCAAATAGTATTTTTTGAAAGAAGTGGCAGTCTTTACAATTTCCTAAAATTCATGGATAATTTCTCATTTATTTGTATGCCATGTATAAGGAAGGCTAGGCTGCCTATACAGTATATGTCTGCCCATTACAGTATAGGCTACTTAGGGAGACGGGTAGTATCATATAATAGTGTTTCAAATAAATTGGCTAATACTGTATGTGAATGCATTGTGTGTTTGTGCAACCATGTTACAAAAAGGTCCAGTGTTTCCACACATTAAGCCTACTTCTAGACTAAAGTTAATGGAGACATACTGTACAATGCATTACATCATATGATTAATCACTGTCCAGGATATTGTCTCAAAGGGGTTTATGTTTTTGCACGCATGCACATATTTTGAGTTTGAACAAATTCTCACAAATTCTAAATCTCTAAATATGATCCCCAGATTTACTGTAAAGTTATTAACAGTTAAAACGTATTGTAAATGATGTGTACTACTACAGTATAAGTAACAACAATGGCTGGATAGTTAATTATGGAACTACATCCTTAAATATTGTTCCCTGTTTGTGTGTGCAAGCGTACAGTATGTGTGTGCGTGTGTGCATGGCACGCTCTCCCAGAGATGGTCTGTTCTCTGAACTGCAGCGAGGCTCAAAGAGAAGATGTGCGTATTCTAATCAAAACTGAGTAAAGTGGGACAGAGAATTCCTAAATGGAGTCAACTGGGACAGATCTGAGTGACCCCCATCTTCAATGATTCAACCAGAGAGACATCAGAGGGATAGAAGGAGAGGACATGGAGGGGAAGAGAGAGCATTTGTAAAGAACTGGAACCAGGAAAAGGGATCAGAGGAGAGGAGAGGAGATGGAAGGGTAGAAGAGGAGAGGAAAGGGTAGGGGAGGATAGAAGAAGAGAGGGGAGGAGAGGAGAGGAGAGAGACGGCAAGGAGAGGAGAGGAGAGGAAACAGATGGAGATGGAGACGAAAGAAGTGTTGAGCCCAGAGATGCTTGAGGACTTCCTCCTGATGAGATCCACATGCCTCATAGGCCGCTGTGAATCACAATCTAATTTGGGTTTATTTGTGTTCACTGTCTAAGGAAGCATTTTCCTTCTTAATAAGCTGCCTCCAAGTCTGTGTGTGTGTGTGTGTGTGTGTGTGTGAGTACAGGCTGAGCCACACTGTATGTATGTGATATGTAGCTTGGACACGGCAACAAACAGTGGCGTGTAATGGAGCCCAGTGAAATGTAGCTGTGGAGGTAGGGGCGTGGTTCAGCACTGTCTGAAAGGGTGCGGGGGTGGGTGCTTCATGGGACTTATTACTAATCACCTAGTAAAAGCAACGGTGGAAACAGACCCGGAGAGAAGACCAAGCATGTGACAAGGTGGAAGGCAGATTAATTAAATAAAATGTACGTATGTAAACCACAAGGCTTTAACCCCAGTATGTGTTTATTCGCTTGTGTAGAATTGTATAAGAAGTGCATATGAACACACAAGGTGTGTGAACTGCCTGCTCTTCTTTTAAGATAGGTTTAGCCCAGAAGACATGCATGATACATAAGGACAAAAGAGAGAGCAGAGGCTATCGATTTGTTAAAAATGCATGAGCGTCTGACGCGCGGCTCCACATTCCTGATGCCGATTGAGCAGACAGTGCCGAGCAGGGACACGGTGTTTGTAAACTTTACCGTAGCACGTTCTGTAGTCTACACACCTTTCTGGGTCATCATTCCTGTCTGCTGTCTCTGTCTCTCTGTTGGTCAGTGTGCGCTAGGCTAGCTAACTGCTTTGGAGTGGTCAGGACGCTGCTAAACTCAGGGTTTGAGCTGTCAGTCAGTTGTCTGTCTGTCTGTTTGACTACAAACTGCTCTCAGGTTTGTGCTGTATCTGTAGGGTTTGTATTTCTTTCTATTACCACCTGTCTGTCTGTTTTGTGAAAGCCTCCAATTGTCTTAGACACGCCCCTAGAAGCTAGAATAGAATAGAATTGAAATAAACTTTTTGTTCCAAGGACAGCCTGCCCTAGTAGTAATTGGCCGAGAGTGGAAGTTGCTAGTTAATATTCAGTGTGTCAGTCCATGTAACTACTTAGGTGTTAGTCCCTGAGCTCTAATTGTTATTCCTGACGGTGTGACTTTAATTTTCACCATCTCCCTCGTCTCTGCCTCCTCTCCATCTGTCTGGCGTGCCACTGCCAATACTCTACGCACTACGTGAGTGTGTGTGTGTGTGTGTGCGCACCATGTAATTACTATTAGGTTTCCAGATCTGTGAGCTTGTATCAACATGCAGGTTGGCTTGGCTGGACAGAGAACCACAGATAAGACTGGAAATCATAACCTTTTTTTAACAAGCCAAATTCAGATTTATTTGCACCTTTTCCTCAAAGCCATCGAAGGAACTGCTGTACCACAGATTACCGACTAATACCTCATATTAGTCAGCCCTTATTCAGGTTATGATGAGAAAGATATTGATTCTGATGTCATATAGGACAGCAGAGACAGACGAATATGTAAAAACGAATGTATAGCCAGAATGGTGAATCTCAGCCTAATATATGGCTTGGTTATAGTGTTTAATAAACATACAGGACATTTTAGCCCTGAAAAAACAGCCAACTTTAAACTCCATACAGTAATTCCACAGAGATACTTTAGGAATAATGACAGCTATTACAATAACATCGACATTTCATGTAAATACAGTGATCAGAGAACTCATCTCCCCTCTGTATTATTAAATCATCAGTCCAAATACTGATAGATGAATAGAGGAGATACAGACATATAATTATCTAAAACAGCATGCTATCTGTCCTAGCCTACGTGTGCGTGTGTGCGTGTGTGTGTGTGTGTGTGTGTGTGTGTGTGTGTGTGTGGGTGCGTGCGGGCAAGCGTATATGTGAGAGAGGTAGAGAATTATCCCGGTTTAATAGAATAGCTGTGGGCTGATTTACATTAACATAATGAAGTCAATAACACAGACCTGGGAGGGAGTATGCAGACATTATTACTAATTTAATAAAAGTGTGTGTGTGTGTGTGTGTGTGTGCGTGTGTGTGTGTCTGTGTGTTATTGAAGGACATTGTGAGTGAGTGAGTGAGTGAGTGAGTGAGTGAGTGAGTGAGTGAGTGAGGAATGAGTAGAGAACGATAACAGAGATGTTTTAGGTAAGAGAGAGAGAGAGAGAGAATTTGGAGGACATTTGCAGGAGAAAGGACACTGTGAGGAGAACAAACAGACAGGAGGAAATAATGCAGGCTTATGTCCAGAGAAGGAAAACAAAGGAACGGCCATGAAGAGCAGAGACAAATATGAACCTGATATTGTAATTTAACACACAGCTCATAATATTAATCTAATATGGTCTAATTTTAGAAGAATTGGGGTGAAATGAAGTTGGAGCTCAGAAAATCAGGATGGTCTCATTAGGCTACAGTATAGAAATGGTTCTCCATATAGTCACGCAACAAGTATTATGGAGGCCCAAAAGCACAACAAATGTATTTAATGAATGACAAAGAGATAAAGGATCACTCATGAGCAACATGTCTAGTTTTGAGGTCTAAATGGTTAATGCTTTTCAGTAGTTAAACCTCAAAGCCACCAAGACCAAATAAATGCTCGGTGGAAACGATCAGCAATCAGTGAATGAGTGTGTGTGCGTGTGCGTGTGTGTGTGTGTGTTGGCATGTGCGTGTGTGTGTGTGTGTGCATGTGCATGTGCGTGTGTGTGTGTGTGTGTGTGTGTGTGTGTTATTGAAGGACATTTTCTAAAATGTCAATGTCATTGACAGAAAAATAAATAACAGATAGAGCCAAAAGCTAAAACAGCCAATCAAAGAATCTGTCAATCAGACTGTCAGCCAAGGCTGTACAGTATGTCAGTTTGTCAGTAACTGCAAGTCAGGCAGTGAAATGCTCAACACTGTAAGTGTGCTTGTGCTTCTGGATCTGCGCACGTACAGTACAGTGCTTGGCTATTACGAATGTGTGTGTGTGTGTGTGTGTGTGTGTGTCCTATATATGAAGCACTCCAGACCAGCCCAGCACACACCGGCTGCTGTCTGTATCTCTAATTATAGTCTGTGCTGTACAGGGCAGGGCTGGGGGGTGAGGTTACACCGTCCCACAACTTACTTACACAGACACACGGCTCGCTGAAGCAGGGCCTCCAGAGAAAGCTCACGGCCTCACCTAAATATTGATTTACTGTGTTTTGATCCTAATCTGACAAGGCAGGTCACATTCTATAACAACAACACCACGGGCCCCCGCCAGATTTAGGGCACGTTTTTAAACTGAACCTGAGTTAGAAATTGCTTTTCTGGGTAACCTGGGACCCAAAACCGAACTGGTTTAGTCTCTCACCCTGCGCCTTTGTCTCAAGCGTTTTCATCTCTAATCTACTTGGTTCTCAAAATGCTTTTCCTACAGTAACTAGCTTTAAATCAGGTTTAAGAGAAGGTGTAGAACAGGCTAGGGTAAGCCAAGGCCAAAGGCAGGGCTGTCAGGTTGTCTGGGACACGAGCACTGATGTAGTATCAGTGGGAAGGTCTTTGTGGTTGGCCTCTTGATGTGAGCGATAATGCTGAGCCCCAATGCTCAGATGTGTTATTTTAAGGTTTTGTGAGACTCTTACTCACCCTTGCTCTTTATCTTCTCTCTGTGCCTGGCTCCCTTAACCCTTCCTTTCATTCTTTTCACTCTTTCATTCTTTCTTTCTTTCTTATTTTCTTTCTTCCTTCCCTTTTTCCTTCCTTTCTTTCTTCCTTTCTTTCTTTCTTTCTTTCTTTCTTTCTTTCTTTCTGCCCTAGCTGTTCTTTTCCCTCCCGCCCACCCCTGCTGACCCTCCCCACCACTACACGCCCCTCTCTCTATTTTGGACACTCAGAGGGCAGGGTGGCTCAGCGGGTTAGCTTCTCCTCTGCCTGCTTCTCTTATCTCTCTCTCTCTCTCTCTCTCTCTCTCTCTCTCTCTCTCTCTCACTCTCTCTCTCTCTCTCTCTCTCACTCTCTCTCTCTCTCTCTCTCTCTCTCTCTCTCTCTCTCTCTCTCTCTCTCTCCCTCTCTCTCTCTCTCTCTCTCTCCCTCTCTCTCTCTCTTCGATTTCTCTCTCTCCAGCATTTGTCCTTTTAGGAACTTTTATTCCCAAACAAAAGTGAAACGGAAGCTATAAGGGCGCACCCCGAGAGAAGACGAGGAAAATAGGATTGTTTGCTGGAGTGTTTTTCTATTACAGGGAAGGGTTTAATTATTTTTAGATCTGGAATGTTCCACTGACAGGGTTTGTTGCTATTGGGTTTGTGTAGGCCCTTTGCCACCAATCGACTGGGGCCAGCAGGGAATTCACACAGGAGATGCATTTGTGGTATCTATGGTAACGCTGGGATTGTGAAGGACATAAGGTCATAACAGAATTTTCAAGTCAATTCTAAGGTAAGATGTAGTAACTCAGTTCAGTACAAAATAACTGTATTGAGAAGTTGCAGTATGGAACAGTACAGTAAAGGGAGTTACTGGCTAATAAATACACATTTTTAAAGACATTAAACATAGGATAGATTGTTTCCAGGACTTACTCTACTGTATTTGCTAGTAAGACTACTCAACACAAATTTATGGTAGGGAAAACGTATTAATGACATAATTTGTTTATTTGGATATTTCAGAACATACTGTAGTTAAATCTGCAGGATTTAATCTGTGGTTTAAGTAGACATACATTGTTTTGGATAGATTATATTGTAGCCACACACTTACAGGCATGTATAGTTGTACAATACATTTACTGTACTAAGCCAAAGAAACCTGGCTGTGAATTTAAAGATCACAATGGAAGCTAAACACATTACAAAAACCATAAATGTATGGGTAGCTTGATTTAACTCAGCAGATAGTTTAATAGCCTCAGCTGCCACACACACACACACACACGCACACACGCACACACACACACACACACACACACGCACACACACACGCACACACACACACACATACAGATGGCAGATAACAAATGTTTTCCTACGGATCAGTTTATACAGTGTTTTACCTGGCTATGCTAAATATGATACATCATCTTTTAAATAGCGCACAGCACAGGATATATATTGTGGAATGGGAGAAATTGTTGCAAACAGCCTTGCTTGTTTTTTGCTATGCACACTGCATATTTTATAGTTACAGGAATATATGGATTTTTCTTTTGGCAAACACATTATTAGTGTTAGCTGCACCTCTGTGCAGCACTTAGCATAGTGCCATGCTTTCATAATGATGCTTAGCTGGTTCGCCCCACCAAATATTCCACAGTGGGCTAAAGCATTAGCATGCATCATCATCGTAAATCGAATAAACACTAGCTGCGCAAAGATAATACGTTACTAATCTACCAAAGAGCTTATTTGGCAGAAAGTTGGTATAGTCCTATAATAGGCAGGATGCATTTAATGATTCACAGTCTCAAGGGTGTCATTTCCCTCTTTCCATTCCCCTTCAAATGACCATTAGTATAATTCATCTCAGCCTAACCCAGCATTCATTTACTGTAGTGTGGTGCTTTACCAGCAGTAATAGCTAATGTCCCTGTGTGTGGATATTGCTGAGAACTTGGTCATAATGCCACTGGATGGGGACAACAGGTGGGCTAGGTCAGTCTTGAACACAAACACACACACACACACACACACACACACACACACACACACACACACACACACACACACACACACACAAAAAACAAAC
>JAODUG010003897.1:0-10938 GCA_027564795.1 Aphredoderus sayanus
GTGATTGGTTGATTAGATAATTGCATTAATGAGAAATTGAACAGGTGTTCCTAATAATCCTTTAGGTGAGTATATATATATATATATATATATATATGTTATAGCTTAGCTATGTTTACTGTGCACAATGGTAGAATATGATGGTGGGTAAATGTAATGGCCAAAAGTTGTATTGTGTGCACATAGCCTCCAGTAGTGGACAAAGTACATGAATCAACGCATAGAAATCGTAACACTAATGACCTTGTTATAGTCAGGGGCATAGATGTCAGTAACGTGGCGGTATTATCAAACACATAAGAATAAGAATGTTACAAAAACGTTTATTGCCAAGAAGTTTTTACACAACAAAAAAATTTGCATTGACTGCATTGTCCGACCATTTTTTTATTAAATTCCAAATTTCAAATTTAATGTGATGCTTTGTAATACATTGGACATTGTTGCTCCTTTAAAGTGGAAATGAAGCACTAAAAAGAGTTTGCTTAATTTAAAAGTCCCAACTATAAAAATACTTTTAGGGTTAGCACCTTTAGTGAAACCAGATAAAAAAATAATACAAAATCTAAATGACATTTTTCAAACATGTGTAGCGCCATCTTGTCCTACCATAGAATGTGACGTCATGAGGTTTGTTGGTGTCTTCGGTCCTAGCTAAATTGCATTGATTCCTAGTTAAAACTACTGGCAGCACTGACTCAATAGAATATGACAGGAAAACCACACTAAGAAGCAATATAAGGAGGATCACTTCTGTATTGCTACTGCATGCAGCAAATAATGTTATAGTCAAAAACCAAAATACAATATTGTTCACTTCCATACTTTGCCTTACAGGCATGGCATTTTTCCATGTTGGCTAGCTGTGTAACAGTGTTCCTGTCTCGCCGGCAGGACACTCACCAGACATTGCCTGCACCTGGGGTTAAGTGGGGAATGGGTTTCACCAGGGGTGGTTGTATTTAGTATTTAAGGCTGGGGTGTGTAATGTTTCGTTGTGGGTTTTTGTTTAACGTGTGAGCCTCTATGCTAAGCGTCAACGTTAACCGTATCACGTCTTCTTTTGTACATTAAATTCATTTGTATTAAACCTTTTTGTGCTTACGTTCGTTTTTCGTTGTATCTTTTCGGTTTACTGTCTGCACTCGCTCCCGGCGTGTCACAGAAAAACCCACGCAAACTTTTTTTTAGTCAAATGCAGTTTTTTTGTTCCGACAACGGATATGGACACAGCCGCGACTTTAACAGTCCTGGAGGACCGAGCGGACAAGTGGGCGATAGACAGGGCCCGGCTGGCAGCGGACCTGGCTCGGTGGAACGCGCTGGCTGTACCGAGGGGAGAGGGCCGGAGGACGGCGGCTTTGTTCACCGGTAAGGCGTGTACGTACGCTCCTCTCCTTCCAGAGTTGGTCGTCCCCGCCTACAGGGAGACGGCTCTCGGCTCGGTGACGAAACGCGGTGTGGCGTTGTCACGTCCGGCCAGCGGCACCCGGGTGTCCGAAATCGAGCGGTTCGATGGGATACCCGGGACTCTCGGGGTCTTCCTCAATATGTGTGCTTTGCAATATGAATCAATTAAGGAGGATCAGAGGGTGCAGTACATGGTACTGCTGTTCGCTGGCCGGGCTCTCAAGTGGGGGGGGCGCGCTTTTACCATCAAAGGCCACAACTACCCTGTTATCGGGAGTTTGTGGACCAGCTCTGGGCTGCTATTGGCGCTGATGAAAGTCGAGAGGGTACCAGAGATCGGTTAACACCGATTCTCCCGACCGCAGCTACGGCAATGCGGTCAAGGCGTACCTTCGGCTCTAAACCAACGTGGTTCGGGGAGCCAGTAGCGGTTGCCCACACACCGATCAGCCACAAGGGGGGGTCACGATGGAGACAGAGAAGGCAGCCTCCAAGCGCCGATGAGGGAGGGCCTCCAAGGGTGCGTGGGCTGCCAGAGCTGGTGTCTCAGGCTGCCACAGCTGTGGAGCATTCACTGGTGCCTCAGGCTGCCACGGCTGTGGAGCGTTCACCGGTGTCTCAGGCTGCCACGGCTGTGGAGCGTTCGCCGATGTCTCAGGCTGCCACGGCTGTGGAGCGTTCGCCGGTGTCTCAGGCTGCCACGGCTGTGGAGCGTTCGCCGGTGTCTCAGGCTGTCACTGCTTTGAGTGTTCGCCGGTGTCTCAGGCTGCCGCATCCGCGGAGCGTTCACCGGTGTCTCAGGCTGCCGCACCCACGCAGCGTCCATGGGTGTCCCAGGCTGCCGGTCCCGGGCAGCCGTCTCCCGCTGCTGCGTCCAGGCAGCTTCCACCGGTGTCTCCGGCTGCCACTGATGGGCAGCGTCCACCGGTTTTCCCCGCTGCCAAGGATGGGCAGCATCCGACGGTGTTCCCCGCTGCCGTGTCCAGGCAGCTTCCACCGGTGGAGCCGGCTGCCATGGATGGGCAGCGTCCACCGGTGTCCCAGACGGCTGTGCAGCTTCCACTGGTGCCCACAGCTGCCAATGTCAGGCAGCGTCCGCCGGTGTCCCAGGCTGTAAAGGATGGGCAGCGTCCACCGGTGCCCCAGGCTGCCGGTTCCGGTCAGTCATCTTCAGCTTCAGATTGTGCAGTTTTTATAGTGTATCAAAGATATTGAAAAGTACGTCCTAGCGACAGTAAAATAAAACGAGTAGAAATGTAACAACTTTGTTGTGCAAGTTACTTACCAACACATCCCCTGTCTGCAGCTTGCTGATACATTTGTAGCGCAGCTAAGCCCGCCGCAATTACTAGGTTAGAAGCAAGTTGTTCGGGCTGGCGGCTGCCTGCCTGTCTAGAGTGGGAAGCAAGATGCAACGTGTCGCGTCATCAATGAGTATGACTGCAGCGAGAGTAGGGCAAATAAACGGAAATTTTTTGTATGATCCTTTTTATACAGTTTTGTACATGTTGATTTCACGGTAAATGCATGTTGTTTTATTGACCGTAATATAATTATCTATTTATTGTTGAGAGAGGTGCACTGTTGATTAATTTGGGGAAAGGGCAGGTGCTTGAGCACCCAACAAAATGGTTTTGGTCAGTTGTTAAAGTCAGACAGTTGATCTGATACAATTAACGATATTTTGATAATACTTTTTTAGCTGGGCTTTGGCTAGCTGTCTGTTCTTCTAACTGTTAGCGTAGTGTCCTGTTGCCCAGACATGGTGAGTCTGCGCTGCACAATGCTCACTGCTGTGTGCCTTACCTCGCGGTGAGCGAAGAGCACATCTCTTATCATGAGAAGGCTTCTGGTATGGGAGGCCGAAAGTAGACAAGCCCATTTCTATGTAGGTCTAGCCTACATAGAAATATTCTCCCATCATGAAGGACCCCTCTCAGCCCAAGGCCCTATTTGGCCAAACAACACAAACATTGTCCTACATGCTAGCTTGCTACATAGGTTTTCACATTACCGCAGCTACTTTGTATCATAGCCGACATGTATCTGTAGCGTATATTACCATATATTCTGAAACCAGTGATGTAATAGTCTGTTGACAGTCGGTTTAACTGCTTGATCAGAAAGTACGTTGCTCCATCATACAGTATACATTACATGAATGTCTAGCCAGAGTCTTGTTTATATAGCGATCCAGTCTTTCCTCCCCCAAGTCCTTTCTCATGATGAAGATTCATGATTGAACTCAAATGGTATTTGTGTAAATATGCTCATCATTGTGGTGCAAAGTTCTTAAAAAAATATTTTATTAGCTAATGGGGAGATTATCTTTTAATATGATGTGCTTAATAGAAGATAAAACAGATTGCTCAATGCTCTAATGTAATAATGCTGTATACATTAGAGGCATATTGGAAACTTCTGTAATGTGAATCGATGCTTTTCTAATTTCTTTCCTATGGAGCTCAAAAGTAGAGCTCACCAAAACACGGTGAGTTAGAAATGCAAGGTCGAGAGATTAACATGTTGTTATGAATACATCCTGACCCAGGACCAGTCTGTCTGACAAACCAGAATATTGCGTATAACTTGCAGCAATGGGAGAAGACACCACCCATCTTGTGCGAATAAGGGAAATCAAAATTAGGGATTCCTCGTTTATACAACAGGGTTAGAACTGTTGTTTTGGTTGAGTTCTCGACCGAGCACATATTGTAACTGCTGATTAATCATTTGCTTTTCAATATAATCCTACCTGTTGTATGAATAAATATATTGTGCACATACACACATATATCTATACACTAACAGACTAGTCAAGATAGAGAAAGGCAGATGGATTATAACAAATAAATAGACACAAACTATAGAGAAAGCAGCTAGACAGACCCATAGCTCTGAAGACGAGGATGAAGATGAGTGTGCAGGACACCAGGCTTGTGTCCCAGGCCCACTTCGTTTTATCCACAGCTGAAATTCCGAGGAAGATGAAGATGATGGTTTCTGCAATGCTAGCCAGTGTCTTCATTGTGTATTTGACTGTCGTACGAGACTTCTGTGAAATGTTAGCCTCCACGTACTTATTGGCACCAATCCCACAGAACGTCATCCTATAGAGTACAGCACCAATTTACTCTATACAGGGAACACAACCACTAACCCTGGGAGTGTTATTGACTTGCACTACAGTGATACAGGAAAATAATTTACATGGACATATAATAAATATATCTCATAACATTATTTTGTGGATATAGTAACAATAAACAGTCCGGTTTGCTGCACTTTATGGTTCACCTCTGTTCAACTGTTAAAAATATAAACTAGGTCTTGCCACAGGATATATTTAGTCTCTACACTTTTCTGCTGACGAGTCATGATTTCTTCCCAGGCTTAAATCAGCATAGTGACAGTAAGGCACAGTGGAGAATTTTCTTTGGAAAAACCCTCAATGGTCTAAGACAAACATATAGTTTCCATTTCTATAGCCCACAAGGGCACACTGCAAATCTGGTTATTGTTGGACAAAGAATCAAAACCACCTTTAAACTTTAAATAAAACAGTTGTAATGGTGAAATTAAGTAGGAGGTAGTGGTACTCACGACAAGATGGAAGAAAGGGAACAGAGCTCAGCTGTCAAGTATGCCAGATAGACCAGCAGGAAAACAAACAGGGGTTCGATAATACGGACTTTCTTGGTGAATCGAGTCATGAAGCCCAGCAGGACTGCAAACATCAGACCCACCAGTGTCCCCCCAACACTCACCACCAGGAAAGACGCTGGACAGCAGGAGGACAGGACAGGGTGGAAAACCAGACAGAAAAACTGCACTAACTGTGATAAACACCACTGTATTCAATAGAGTTCTGTCAGCACGTACTTACCTACTCCTTTAAAATAATCTGCGGTCTGAACGTTTTCTGGTCCAACCTCCACAAATGAGATGTAAACTTTATACAAAACCTGAGACAGACATGTCATATTATTTTCAACAATCATCAAAAAGAATGTACAGACTGACATAACATAAGTCTTATCGGCATGTGGGAAGACTGGACTGGCTTGACATGGATTAACATATGCTTGTTAATGTTAAACTATACAAGTATATTTTAGGACCTAATGAATAAATGAGGACCTAATAAATGTGTCGATATCAGACAGTTATTAGCTGCACAACTTACCTGAGGGGCCTATCTTATACCCGACGCAAAGCTGAAACACGTGTCTGCTACTTTCATACTGCTGCAGATGTAATCTTGCCATCTAGCACCCATGTTGGTTAAACATCAAATGCACAAATGCAACAAATGTGCCCATGGGCGTGTTTTTGATATCAACTTTCCCAAATTCGATGGTAAAATTGTATAGTTTCGCTGCAAAGCAACACTTGCGTGAGGTGATTCTAAGGAGCCCTCTAAAAAACCATTATAAAAGCTAAGGTATTGTTTAAAAACAACTTCATAAAACCTTTATTTCTCAGCTTCTGTAGCATCGGGGGAATCAGGGAAACTGGCTGTAAAACTCATGCTCAAACATATGTCACTTACCCACTGAGCCTTGGTTACACAAGACACAATATCCTTATGAAGGTATATTCCTTGGCCACTGTTGAACACCTACTGGTGTGTGTATTGTTTCTGACAATAAGAAGAATTCTAAGAATATTTCTGACCATTGAACTTCACAGTCATCTTGTATGGGCCTATCAAGTTTGTTGTAACCAGATGACTTGGCTGGGATAGCATTTGGCCATACAGTATATGGAAAATTGCAAGGCAAGCATAACATTGGCATGTAAGGAGAAATGTGTAAGCACCTTGTCAAAAACAAAGGTAGCAGAAATTGGCTGAAATTATATATATATTTTCGATAACAAATGTGTTGAAAGTATTGTGGGTACTGTATGTATTACAAGCTGTAGTCTCTGTAAGCTGCTAGTAACACGGTTAGTAGAGTCATTCCATGTCACATAGAAATAGAAATATGTATCTTACGGTATATCTGTATATCTAACATTGGCGTGCGGTCAGGCCCTTCGACCAAAATGAGATGTTATTTTTAATTCATGAAACACTTATAGGACAAAAACATATTTATTATATTTTCACAAATAAATCTCAAATAAAAGATAATAGGCAACATAAGCGTCAAGTCTGCATTCTCGCTACTTTTCCAGTCAGAGAAAAGGTGCAGTCTTTGTAAATTAAAATAGTTTATGATGGTATATTCACACACAGCCTGGCTATGCACAAACACACACACACAGCGAGCCTGTAGCAGCCTATATGTTATGGTTAATCCTGATGCTTGTTTTCACACAAGCTTTGTGTGCTAGCATTTTTGCTAACTTTTTATGAACTTTGTCTTCGGATTACCGGCGGAGACACCGCGGGAGTGTAAAACTAACATGAAATTATAGATGTTCACTTTACCATGGTGGATATCCCACACACACACACACACACATACATACATATATATACATACATACATATATATACATATACACACACACACACATATATATATATATATATACACACACATACATATATATATATATATATATATATACACACATACATATATATGTACACATATACATTTAGAGTTGGACGGCCCAGGAATTTCCAAGGAATGCAAAGCTATCAATTCTGACCCTGAATGACCTCTTACTCTACTGTTTGCAATGAAAGATAAGTAGCTGCAAGTCTTTTGACTAAGACCAGAAGGAGAGCACACATTAAACCTATCCTAAAGTATCTGCATAGGCTTCCTGTGTAGTATAGTGTTATAGTTTTTAAGTCACTTAATGGTATTGGTACAGAATATTGATCCTATGATCCTCCTCAGGTCCTCTGGTAGAGGCTCTTTAATTATCCCTAAAGCCTCAACTAAACTTCATGGTGAAGTGTCCTTTCAATGTTATGGCCCGCGTCTGTGGAACACCCTTTCTGAGGACCTGAGGGCAACTGGAAATGTGGACATGTTTAAAGTCAAACTAAAGACCTACCTATTTAACCAGGCTTTTAACTGAACTGTATGGACAGTATTAACTATTTTATTTTATTTTATTTATTAGTTAATTTATTTATAAACTTTTATAAACTTTATTCATTTATTATATCGTTACTATTAACCTTTTACATTTTTACGGTTCTTTTTAATACAATGCTCTGCTTCTAGTGTTTCCTCACAACAAATTTGAGTTTTATGCTGTGTGTGGAAGAGGTGGGGGTGGCACCTGTCAGTTTGATTCTCTGGCAGTGGACAGACATTTGGGGCGGCGGCTTGGGTTTGACTATGCAGGGTTTCATCTTGGCCATCCTTTAGGGCTGGAGCTTTGGGATCTTGGGCTCCTTCTCTGGTGCTTCTTTTTTAATCGGAGCATGGAGATTTGGGTATGTTTGGGGTGTTGGTTTGTGCAGTGTTCCGGATCTGCGGCCATGTGGTTCCGGGGGCAGATCATTGGGCACTGGTGTGGTGTGGGTTGATTATCTTTCTCTGGTTGGACACTCTGGTATTGTGGGGTGGGTTGCACACCCGCCCATAGTCTGGCCTGCTGATCTGGTGGCACTTTTGTCGTTGCCGTGTGTGGGGCTTGGGGGACGGTATCAATGTGGTATTGAGTGATTTGATCCATGACTCATTTCTACATTGTCTTCGGTGTTCTATCTTCTGACTGGAGGTGGAGGGATGGAAAAGTGGTTTGGGGCCCCAAGGATTTGGTTCCTTAGGCCGGGCGGGGGAGGGGCCTTGGATGTCGGTTGGACTGAGTGGCATTGCACGGATCAGGGTGGTCCATGTGATGTTTGTCATTAACTTTGAGGGGGGGGGTGGAGGGCTGAGTCCAGGTGTCCAGGGTTTTGGTTTTGCCGGCATTGAGGGACTCAAACTTAAAAGATTTTAACCATTTCTCCATTCTTTCTGTTTACTGGTCGGGGATTGAACATTGGAGGTTTTGGGAGGTGCGTTGTGGATTGGGTTATTTGGTGCTTCTGTGGTGTCGTCTCCGGGGTTTCGCTTATAGTGGTGGCATGGTGGTTCCTGGTCGGTGGGCTGGATCATGGGTGGGAGGGTGTCCTGGCCTGCAGTGTCTGGGGGTTTAGCTGGGGGAAGGTGGTCCATTTAGTCACCTGCGTTCGGTGGTGCATCCCTGGTGCGGCATCATTGGGAGTCTGGTGTATGTTGGTGTGTGGGCTCATTCCTTCAGTCTCTTCAGTTCTGCATTTTCTGACTGAGATTTAGTGGTTGTAATGGTTTCATAGTGTGAAGCACTTGTGTTACATGTATTTGTATGAAAAGTGCTATATAAATAAAGATTTATTGATTGAAGTAATGGAGTGCTTTTTGGTTTCATTGAAATTTGTTGTTTTATTAATTTCAAATAATTGTTCACTGCATGTTCGATTTTTGCATGACATGTGAAAACTATACATATTGAACACATCATAGAATATTTAAGTGCAACACTATGGCTATGATAAAAAAGTAATTACAGTACATTAATTTGGGGGGAATTGGAAAGGTATATAATTGTCTCTCTGCCAAGATACTTTAGGAATGAGTAAGAAAAACTTGAAATAAACATACAGATATGCATTTCCTGTTTTTGCCATATTTTATTTGAATCCTTCTACCCCTCAGAGATAAGTAATAAACCCCACAAGGGTGCTCAAAGTCCATTGTTTGGCTCCATCCAAGCATGCATGATGCATATAATGAAAAATCTCAATTAGTCCAAAACATTTAGTATAAAAACAAGTATACCTCTAGTGCAGGGATTCATGAATATTTGTAAACAACCATCTGAGGCAGTCAAGAGGGTAACATAGATAATAAGTATTTAATAAAAGTAGGCTAAACAATCATAGCCTACTAGACCAGCCAAGGGGGCCTTATTGCCAAATACAAATACAATATCCACTATATTAAACAGTGAAGCAGTGCCATCTAAATTTGTAGATATAGCCTAAGTTCCCCTTTTTCTTGGCCTTTAATTTGTATTTACAAGGGGACATTTTACTATCAGACCTTGAAGGGAATATGACATATACATATGTACACAGAGCCTTCTAAATCACAAGATATAGCTAGCCAAATGTAAGGCAATACACTGTATTGCCTTACAAATTCAAATATCTCCTCGCATTTCACTAGGTTTCCGTTCTCTGTGCATGCTGAAAAAATAATCAGGTAGGCCTACTTCTACACAGCCCTGGCACTGTAAATTGGAAGATAGACAAAGTGGAGAACACTGCCCACAACAATGCCATTGGCTTCGCAATGCATTTAAATGTGTCAGGGCAAATGAAGATGGCTACTTTTGGGCTGTGGTACACTACATACATACATACATACATACATACATACATAAATACATACAGTACATACATACATAGGTTAGCAGTTAATCACCTAATTAAGTTAAAGGTCACAATAAATCATGACAGTAAATTAGTCTCATGACAAGCCATTTCCAAAACCTATAATTAAACCTTGAATATTTATATACCTACAAATATTCAAGGAAATCCAATACATACATAGTTTGTTGGGGACGGTAACAACAAACAGGTAAAAATAGTCTAAATCTGTCTTACAAATGGAACTGATTACAATATGAGATTGATCAATCCTGGCTCCAGACTAGTGCTCTCAAGCTTGTATTGCATTTACCAAACCTTGTGACCTTTAAGCAGAGGTGAACTGAAAACATTCACTGACTGATACTTGTCTCCCCACCCCCACTCACCCATCTCAGTTCCCCTCCTGTGACCACAGTGCCACGGCAACATAACAAAAGTGGTTAAGACTAGTTTTTAATTGACTAAAATAAAAGGAAGACATGTTTTCTAGAAGCAAGTATGTCAGAAACTATGCAGTTAAAATGAAACACAATTGGATGAGGCCCCACATTTTAATCTACCACACTAGAACTTTAAGTTCATTGAGTTTCATACTGCAAATATAAGTTTACAAAATGATGTTTCTCAGAAGTCTTCAAACCATGCAACCCTGCATGGAATACCTTCAAAGTTTAATACATATCCAAATACACAACATATGATTAGTCGTGATTATAAATAGCCATACCTGAATTTGTTGACATACAGTAGGCTACTGTAGACCTACATATAAATCTAAACCATATTAATTGATTGAAGTTACCAAATATTTTGTCATCTTTAGTTATAATTGAAAACGCCAAAGGTATACGAGCACCAAAAGTATATTTTTGCTAATTCTGATAAACCTAAAATGATCAGCGGTAGGCAGGTGATTGAGAACTTGCTGGTTCGAACCTCTGTGTGCGTGTGTGTGCGTGTGTTCGTGTGTGCGTTCGTTCTGTAAAGCGCTTTGAGTGGCCGGGAGGTTAGAAAAGAAAATGTAAATGCAGTCCGTTTAACCCTCGTAATGTACTCATAAATATAGTATTTAGCCAAACGGCGGCGCCATCTGATTGTGTATGATTTGTGTGTTTTTCAATTGGCATTGCTGAGTGTATTTATTTCTTTATGAA
>JAODUG010003898.1:0-10937 GCA_027564795.1 Aphredoderus sayanus
AGCTGCCCAGCCTCTCCATCTGTCACCCTTATACGCCAGCAGCAATTGAACTAAATCAGACTGTGTTGCACAGGGGTATAAGTTATGTTTTGTCTTGGTCTTGTCTTGTCTTTAAAAAAAAAAAAAAAAAAGGAATGCGACAGCTGAAACCCATGTCTTGCATACGTGGACTGCAGCTGGAATCAGTGCTTCAAGAACCACCGATTCCAGCTGCAGTCCACTCTTTGTGAATCTCCCACACATTTTTGAATGGGGTTTGTTTCACATCCTCTCCAGGGTGCAGTTATCCCTATTGCTTGTACACTTGTCTCTGTCCAATCGTTTGTCTTGTCTTTTTGTATTTAAGCCCTTGTGTTTGTGCTTGTCTTTGTGGGTTCATTGTGTTTTCCTGTCGCCGTGTCTATGCTCGTGAGTACTGTACCTTTTGTTGTAAATAAATTCCTGTAAATGTGTTCTCATCGTGCGTTTTGGTTCTTTCCGCCCGCTCACTGTAACACCTTTTGTCTCTTGCCCTCCGTGTGCAAGGTGTCAATGGTCATCTTTCGACAGTTGTCAAGTCAGCAGTCTTCCCCATAATTGTGTAGCTTACAGAACTAGACTGAGAGACCATTTAAAAGCCTTTTCAGGTGTTTTGAGTTAATTAGCTGATTAGAGTGTAGCATCAGGTATCTTAAATATAGAACCTTTTCACAATATTAAAAAAAAAAAGCGACATTTCGTACCATTATAACTTTGCACATTAGCATAAATTGCGTAAAGTGCCAGTTGGCTGTCTCATCAATACAGCCGCCAAATGGCTAATTAAAGTTCAAAAGAATGTAAGTTCTGTTGTGAATGCTGAATCGGCATGAAATTTGGTATATAGGTCTATTATGTCACAAAGAAGGGCTGTACAAAACATTGGCACATTGGCAACAGGTGGCACTACAACATCCACATTTGCATTTTAGACCATATTTCCATAATTACTAAAGCTAATTTAAAAAAAAAATTTCTTATGTTTTCTGCAATTAACTTTTATCAAGTACTTTTTACAAGTCACATTTCCTGCATTTTAACAATATATGAAAAACCTTATTTCATCAACTAGTCCTAGACTGCTACACAGATTCAAATGAAATTGAGAATAAAGCATCTACAGACCATGTTAATAAAAAGTTTTTCAAAGAATTTGAATTTGTTAAACCCTTTTGTTTATTTAGTCAGTCAAAGTTAGTTTATGAGGCCATGCATTTACAATGGAGTAACAAAGGTAATCTGAATGTCCAATCAACTTCTTATTTAGTATACAGGTGTATGACATCATCTGTTAGATTATCATCAAAACAATTAATGAATTACCTTTATTAATCATATTTTAGTCTGTCACTCTAAAACATTGAGAAAATCAATGTTATACATAATGTTTATTGGAACAAAAACAATCAAAGGTAGAAGCAACAGCAACCCGAGAACCCTTTGTCAGGCGAGCCCCGCCCACCTCAGCCAACCAACCCCTCCCGTGGTCCTCGGGGGGTCAGAATGACCGAGAACATTTCGCCGCACACCTGACGGCCTCACTTTTTCCTGGCCGGGAAGAGCTAACTAAACTTTCTCACCCAGTGTAGGCCGAACGTTTACCTTAGGCGTGTGTTTTTTCAACCGGTAAAGGAATCGCCGTAGGATTTTTGCCCCTGGCTGGATTTGAGCCGGCGCGGTCCACCTCAAAATCTACCCCTCCCATAGTCCTCAGGTCACAGCGACCCGAGAGCCATTTGCCCCGCCCACCTCAGCCAACCAACCCTGACCGTAGTCCTCAGGGGTCAGAATGACTGAGAATGTTTCGCCGCACGCCTCTGACAGTCTCACTTTTTCCTGGCCGGGAAGAGCTAACTAAACTTTCCCACCCAGCGTAGGCCAAATGTTTACCTTGGGCGGGGCAGTGATAAGCGTGTGTCTTTTCCACTCGAAAAGGAATGGCAGTAGGAATTTCGCTTCCGGCTGGAAACGAGCCGGTACGGTCCACCTCTCAATCTACCTCTCCCGTAGTCCTTGGGTCACAGCGACCCGAGAGCCCTTTGCCAGGCGAGCCCCGCTAACCTCAACCAACCCACCCCTCCCGTAGTCCTCGGGGGTCAGAATGACCGAGAGCGCTTCACCGCATGCCTCTGGTGGTCTTACTTTTGCTGGCCGGGAAGAGCTAACTCAACTTTCCCACGAGTGTAGCCCGAATGTTTACCTTAGGTGTGTGTTCAACTCGAAAAGAAATCGCCGTCGGATTTTTGCCCCGAGCGGGGTTTGAGCCTTAACCCTTGTGATGTCCTCTGGGTCAAAATTACCCAAATCACTAGCTCTTTTTGGTAGATAGAAGGCGCTAAACCTATTTCTACAGCTTATACACACATATGATGTGCACTGCTAACACAACAAGGTATGACTTTGAAACTCCAGGACAACAGGATGGTTAAAAGGCACAAATAAACAAATACAAAGAAATAATTAATAAATAAATAAGTACACATAGCAATGCCAATTGAAAAACACACAAATCATACACAATCAGATGGCGCCGCCGTGTGGCCAAATACGAGATTTCTGAGTACATCACGAGGGTTAACACTTCTTACATTTCTTTATGTTTCTCTATTATTGGGGTCCACTGCTACAATATTAATATACATTTTAGCCATATTTATTGTTACTGAGCTCCCATTTTATGTAAATTCCGCCCACATTCTGAAACTCCTATTGCAATGAAGCAAGAAAAATTCCATCCATCTTCAACTGCTTATCCGAGGTCGGGTAGCTAGGGCCGCAGCTCCAGCAGGGAACCCCAAACTTCCCTTTCCCTAGCCACATTGGCCAGCTCTGACTGGGGGATCCCGAGGCGTTCCCAGGGCAATGTGGAGATATAATCCCTCTACCTTGTCCTGGGTCTTCCCTGAGACCTCCTCCCAGTAGAAAAATTCCAATAGATTGCAATTCTAAAAAAGGTTTGGGAATGACACCATTGTTTAAAACAACTGTGTAACTGTGTTTTTATTTCTATATTCTGTTTTCTTTTGTTTCTTCTGATTGGTTAATGACTCACGGCTGAAGACAGAGTGATCATTACAAAATGACACTGAAAGGGAATTTCACCTCATTTAAAGTGGTTTCCACAACATAGAGGTGGTTTATACGCTGAAATATGGAGATTTCACCTTTTCCTGAGAGTTAGATTTTAAAAAGTTTTATTAGGTTGAAGTAACAGTTACTTCAAAAGTAAGAGTCTGTAAGATTTTTGATAACATGTATTGTGCATTCATTCCTGACAACTCCACCCCTGATGGTTCAGTCGCAAAGGCTCTGGCCATAACACCCGTGGGGAAGAATTAGCTCAAAATAGTGGTGCAGAATTATTTGTTTGGGGGTTACTTTGACAAGTGGTTAGGTAGATGGTCCAAATTCATTACTACCACTGTGTGTACTGTTGCTAGCTGCGTATCAATTTTAATAATCTGTGGTTGCAGTTGTAGTTTTGTCAAAGGAGGGTGCTTATAGTCAAAATCTCCTGGTTGTCGGGTTTGCCACGGAGCCCGGTCGGGCACGGCCTGAAGAAGCAATGCGGCACCCTCCTCTCCATCCTATGGGCCCACCACTCGTGAGATTAACTGTGGGGGTCGGGTGCGCTGCCATATGGGTGGCAGTGAAGGTCAGGGACCTCGACGGACTAGACCTGGGCGGCAGAGGCTGGCTCTGGGGATGTGGAATGCCACCTCTCTGTGGGGGAAGGTGCCGCCACCAATTAGATCTGGTGGGGCTTACCTCTACGCACAATCTTGATTCTGGAACTGTACTCCTGGATAGGGGATGGACTTTATTCTACTCTGGAGTTGCCTAGGTTGTGAGGCGCCGAGCGGGTGTGGGGATACTCACACATTGGAGGATCCCGGTGGATGAGTCGGTCGCCTCCTTACGCCTACCGGTTGTGGGGGGGAAAACTGACTGTTGTGTGATGTGTGTTGAGTATTCAGCCTTCTTGGAGACCCTGAATGGAGTCCTTTATGGGGCTCCAGTAGGGGACTCCATAGTTCTGCTGGAAGACTGGACTGTCTATAACAAATACCATGTTCAAACATAAGGCTCATATGTGTACGTGGTGCAAGAGCACCCTTGGCCAAAAGTCGATGATCGATTTTGTAATCATATCATCTGATCTGAGGCCCCTTTCTGTGAGATCTTCAACTCACACCTATGATGGAGCTTTTCTGGCACCCCTGTGGAAGTTGGGGACATTGAACCTGAGTGGGCGATGTTCAAAGGCTGGCTCTGCTCTTCAGGGACAGATTTATTAAATTAGGAAGGGGAAGAAGAAAAGTGGTACAAGAGCATAAAATAATTACAAGTGGAAGTTTTATTGGATCATGTCATTCCTGGAGCCCCATGTCCGAGAGAGGCAATCGTCCAATATATGTAGCCCTCAGCCCACAGAAGACACTTTTTCAAATGTACTTCAGCTATCAGAGGAATTATTTACCCTCCACCTTGTCCCTGAAATCCCTCCCATCCACCCGTCTTCCCCTGATGTGAGTGGCGGTGAATATTTCCATCCTCAATCCATGGCTGAAGGTGCACATAGCTATCAATGTCAACCACCAACCACCATCTCTGCACAGCTTCGCAACAAAGGAGGCAGCATAATGGCCTGGGGGATTTTGATAGCAAGATTTTGAAGTAAAAAAAAAAAGGAATATGAGGAAGACCTCTTCCTCAAGAGACTCGCTCCTCTACTCAGCAGCCTGCCAAAAGAAAAGAGGAGTTTTACATAAACTATAGTGTAATGTTTTTTTGTTATTAAATATTTGTTGTACTAAATGACCAGTTATGACAAATTGTGTGTGATTAACAGGGAATAGCCTACTAAAGTAGGCTATTGTTTATAATGTTAGTGTATTTACCAATCCTATTAGCCTATAAAATTTATGAATTATCTCTTTTGCAATTGTTCTTCTGACTCTACATTCTATTTCCTGCGCTGTGCCCTATAGATAACCAATCCGGTCTAATATCTTACAAAGCATGACTTCAAAACCAGGGATCCCTGACCACTTGTGATCAGGGAATCTTTTTGGCAGACACCGGCGTTTTCACAGCCCGTGTGTCGAATCTGCAAGTGCCTATAGATTTAGCACGGGTCGAAGCTTCAAACTTGACTGACGAGGTCACCTAAATTTGATTTACTTTTATTTACATTTATTTGTCTTTATTTATACTGTAGTTTGATGTTAGTAGTGCTCTGTCGTCATCGTCCCAGACGTGACAAACGGTATTAAGAAAGCTGAAATGTGCGGATGACGTCACGTTATTATATGTTCGCAGGTCACGTGGGATTTCCGTATTTAAGTCAAACGCAAGCTAATATTAGCCGTTGCGTTAATCTTTTACTATTTCTATTGGAAGGAAATATTGCCTCTCGTTAACGTTGTCTCTGGTTCACGTTGCTGTTGATGTACGCCTCGTACTGTGCAGGCTGGCAAGATGGGTGCATTTTACTGCTCTGTATGCAGACAGACGTTTTTCTGTGGGAAGAAACACATCTTTGGGAAAAGTCACCAAAGCAGACTAAGAGTTGTCTTGCTGAAGTTCATAGAAAAGGTCAGTCACGTCCACAGCTACAGTACTGTACCTGCCTGACAATCAGAGCCGGCCTTAAATGGGCCCCCCAAATGAAATGGGAATTTCATTTGGGGGGCCCACTACAGCTTCGGCGCCCCCAATAATATCGATTATTGTCATTAGACCATCCGCACACCTACTGTAAATCTAACACATTTATATAATTAGTTAGTTTATATAATTAGTTGTAGCTGTGTTGCTTACGTCATACCAGTTTTAGCCTGGCATGTTATTACCCTTCTATGGCTTTTAATGTAAAAAGTTAGCATTCTCACAAGAGTGTTCTGAACTTGATAATATTCAAAGTGGTAACAGCACAAAGTGCTATATACTAAATGTGGTGTACTGACAAATAACAGAATAAACCAGCATACAATGCAAGTTAACCACTTTACTTCATTATTTTACTTAATTAACCACTTTACTTTAAAACATTAGACAGCAATTAACTTCAATTACAAAACCGTTAACATAAAGACATGTCATACTGTATTACATCTTCATTAAAATATAAACTATAAAGTATTTATATAAAAGCAAATCAAAAAAATTTGGGAAACTAAAAAGATAATGATATAAAGAACAACATTAAGATGTAGAATTCTTTTTGAAAGTTATATTAAGAATGCAAAAGTTTCAGAACAAATTAAACAAATTAAAATAAACTACTTTTAATTCAGCATTTTATACTTCGTTCATGGAATCTTGGACTAAAGTGACTTCATAGCAAAGATGATAGCAAACAGAATTTTATAGCAAGAAACAGAAACACTGATATAACTATTACTAGTTTTATTATTACTATTTGTAGTATTATATAATAATTTCATAATATGAACAAGTTATGAGAGTCCATAGGCTAACTACTGTACCTATCCAATGGTACTAATTCTGGTTCCTCAATATACATTTAATACAACGTAGGCTTTGTGGTTATTCTGGGACACATCTTGGCTAACTGCATCAAGACATGGCTTCTTGAGAGGTATTTTTATTGACATGCGAGGGCGTCTGTGCTGTTAACTTACCAGGTGTTTATTAATTATACAATATCATTTAATCGGGGACCTAATGAGCAGGCTTGTTATTTCTATCTATCTATAGTTATTCCCTTTTAATTTTAACTCTAATTATACTTTAAGATATATTTTAATTATACTTTGAGATAAATAAATGCATATTGTGTGGAATTTCATGTTGCAACTGTATTCTTTGTCAGATATGTATTGAAGAAAATAATAAAGAAATTATCTCCCAGGTGAAAGAAGCCCGTCGAACAATTAAGAAACCCCAAGCAGTAAAGTTTGACTGCATGCAGCATGAGAAAAGGTTCTGGTGTTATTGCTGCCGCCTTGAAGTTGAAAGGAATGCCACCAATGGCAACATGACCATTGTCTATGGAGGGTTGTTGGAGCATATGGCAACGTAAGGTGTTTTAATATCTATTTTGTATTTTATATATGACCACCACATTTTGAAAACCCTACTTACAAAATGTATGGGCTTCTATACCCCTTTTCAACAGGCCAGTGTTCTGCTATTTTTTTTGTCAGGTGTAATGCATGACTCATGAATGAAGGCAGGAATATAACTTGGTTTGGCCCTTTAACAAGAGAGCCAAAACAGTGAAACAAAAACAATGTGGGGACCTCAATTACTTGATTTTGAACAAGTCAAATTGTTCTGCCTTCACTGTTTGTTGTACAAAGCTTAACAGACAACTTGCAACTTCTCGATACAGATTCAGGAGACAGGAGTATAGCTTCAACTCTTACTGAGAATCTTTATATTGTAAAACAGAATTATGAAAATATGCATAAAACATTATCTGCACACCTTCACAAATACTCTCAGACTTGTTTTCAGTGGAAAGTTCCTGAACCAGAAATTATAGATATACACTACAGTACTAAAGTTCGCCACTAGATGATGGTGTAAAGAAACAAGACAAGAGAATACAAAAAATAAGCTCTTAGCAATGAGTTCAACAGGCCATTTGTTCCTGTGGAACTGAGTGTCAGTAAAGCGACATCTCCGACTTACAAGTTAGGTTTGTCGACTTGCCATTTTCTGGGTGTCACCAGGTATTGTCTCCATGGTATCCAGAAAATGTCTGGGGGAATCTGAACTTGCTTCCATTGCTTACCATAAAGATCCTTGAGCTCAAAGTCTCCTGGTGGCGCTGTTACTGTTCTAACTTTCTGGGTTAGAAGCATTGCAAGCGTCAGGACTGCTGGCAGCTCTGGATCTGTAGACACTGGAACTTAAGGTTGAGCGTTCATGATGGCCATGACTTCAGCCATAAGTGTGGTGAGGACTTCATCTGTGAGATGCGTAGAACCTTCTTCCAGGAGCATGGCATCCAGAATGTGATGAGCTCCACCAACCATTTGTGATGCATTGGGGGGTGGGGGGGGTGAATTGAAGGACCAAATACATTTGCAATTTGGTCTTGACGTTAAGTCCTCTGTGATGATCTTCAGTTCTTTGCTAGATTGAGGTAGATATGGACTCAATCACTTCAATGTGTACCGATCTTGTAGTCATGCAGGGGCCCATGGTTTACTCTCCACACTGCCTCCTCTGGTCTACCAGGGCCCAAAGAGGTGTACCAGGGACCAAAGCGGTCCAATCCAAAATGAGTGAATGGTGGATCTGAGGCAAGTCTGTCTGCAGGTAAGTGACATCTTTTGTTCTTCAAATTTTCCTCTGAGTCTTCTACAGGTTCCACACTTATGGATCACACTGGAGACTAGTTTACTTCCTACTATCCACCGTCCAGCTGACCACACTGTGCCTTCAGTGAAATGGTGTGCAACCTGCTCGTGGTAGTGTCTTACCAAGACTACCACTACCACTGGTAGTGCCTTTTGGTAATGATGAAGGGGTGTTTCTCATCCACTTTCATATTGGCTGCTGACATGCGGCCTCCGATTTGCATCGGACCATCTTTGATTTCCTTCTTGAAGACTTGTTGCTGCAGACATCTGATTTCCTCCAGTAGTTTTGATAATGAAAGTTGTAACTTGTGGCCTTACCTCTGTGTCGTTGTCAGGTTCCACAAGGTCGACGGTCTCTGACTGTGTAGTCTCTTTTGTGTCTGTTATTGTCAGAACCAATTAGTGTTGAGGACAGTTGCTGACACAGGTCTAATTCCATGATCTGCTTTTATCTACTGATGTTGTGCCACTGTTCTTGGCTTGTGGACTTTCTGATGCGTGTCACTGTGACATGTACACATAGAAACTTTTAGATTTATTGTGCGTATATATGCTAGCACAATCTTGCTGTCTGTAAAACTTCACTGCGTGAATTTCAATGTCCAGTTCATCGACGATCAGGTCTGCTATCTCAACTGCTAAGACAGCGGCACAAAACTCTAAGCGTGGAACAGTGTGAGCAGCACGTGGCGCAAGTTTGGATTTTCCCATGATGAACCCAATGTGACTTTGTCCCTCGATGTCGACCACTCTGAGGTCGACATTGTTTGTATTTTGTAGTGAGTCAAGTACATTTTATTTGTATAGATCTTAATTACATTACCGTATCAACGGGCTTTACAAGAAAATATTTCACAATGTAACAAACACCCTCTGAACTTGCTCCTCTGCCCAGGCAAGGAAAAACTACCTTTTAAAAACCTGCTAAAAAGGGAAGAAACCTTGGAAGGGGACCACAGAGAGGAATCCACCCTTCGGTTAGGATGCAGTAGGTGCACCCAGGACAGTTGGGATGCAATAGGTGTTGATAGGCAGAATAATAAGCAAATTATACATTTAACATGATGTATCACACTGCACAAAAGATTTACAAAATGTATAAAGTAAATACAGTTAAATCCTAGTCCATGGATTTGTCCTAGCCAGAGCTAGGTCCGCGCTCCATCAATAGAATCCACACACAGCACTCTACTCCAATACTCCAACAGCTTTGCCTTGCATAGTGATTGGCGTTAAGAACCTTAAGGGGATGGACAGGCTATTGATTGTAGAAAAGACGCCTCTTCTCATGAAGGACTTCTCTTCTCTGGATACACGGTGGGGACTACACCGTGTGGGGACTGTCTGTTTTTAGATCCCAAATGACTTCCTTGAAGAGGCAGTGGATCTACTCCTAGATCCAGGTCCTTGAGGTTTTTTGCACGATCCTCTGGGAGAAACACTTCCATGACTTTGCTGCTGTTGGAAGCCATCTTGTGCAGCCTGATATTAGACTCCATCAACAATTCTCTTGTTCTTTGGAAGGTGTCTATTGCTTCATCACTGGAGAATGAGGTAAGTCCATCATCAACATAAAAAATTCTCATGACGAACCGTTTCGCATCTGTGCCATGCTCTTCTTTGCCCTTTTGGCTACTCGTCTCAGGCCAAAGATGGCCACAGCTGGAGAGGGACTGTTTCCAAACACATGCACCATCATTCTGTATTCTGTTATTTCTTTGCTGAAGTCATTATCTTCATACCACAGGAACCTCAGGTAGTAGCAGTGATCTTGGCAGACATGGAAACAACTTGGTCATGGAGTTCTCTGTTCTCCGGGTGCAGTGCAGACAAATGTTTATCACTATTGCACTCTCTACGTTGTACTTTTTTTTTTTTTTTTTTTTGTCTTTTGCAAGATGACGAGTTGAAGCATAGCACCTGAAACAAATGTGATTGTCCTGAAGATAAGACTCATTTAGTGTTTTACTCGTGAAGCTGTCCCATCCTCAGTGGATGGGGCTTGTTGTGTAGCGGACACTGGTTTTCTGGGTCCGCAACTTTCTTCCCTGAGATTTTATCTTGGTTGGCTTCAGACTCAGGCAGCACTTCTGTCTTCCGTATGGACACTGGCAACCTATGTTCTTTATTATGCTTCACATGTTGTTTCGGTCTTTGCGGAGCTTGAACCTCCCATGTTCAAGGAGGCGAAGCTTTGGGTCATTGCACATTTTCGCTTGGTTTACGATGAACTTGGTGAAAATGGTAGGATGCTAACCGATATTCCCTGTATTTTGACGCTTGCCTGATCCATCTTTCCTGTAGGTTGTAAGGAAACTTCACTATGATAGGATTGATCCGTCGAGTGGTGTCCAAATATGAGAGGCCTTTCAGATGTGTTTCAGATCTCGGCTATGATAAGTTAACCCTCAGAACACTAAGCCATTTTTGTCCGTTTTTTGCTCCCGTCACATTTTTATTCATTGTGGGCTCATTATTTACTCCACCTGCAAGTTGTGCACCTATATGTAAACAGAACAACCATGGCTAGAAGGAGGCATAACTCAAACTTTTTTTTCCCTGAAGTATAGCATATATATA
>JAODUG010003899.1:0-10937 GCA_027564795.1 Aphredoderus sayanus
GAGAGAGAGAGAGAGAGAGGGCGAGAGGGAGAGAGAGGGAGGGAGAGGGGGAGAGAGAGGGAGAAAGAGAGAGAGAGAGAGAGGGAGGGAGGGAGAGAGAGGGAGGGAGGGAAAGGGGGAGAGAATGAATACTTGGTTTGCCCAAAAAGCACTTGACACACACATCGGACACATTTCCAATTTGCTCCGACGATGGTTCTTTCCACAGCCTTGCTTTAGCTTTAATTGCATTAAAATGAGCTGTTACTGTGAGGGCTGGAGCATTTCTGCACAACACACCAGCGACACATTACTGTGAAAGCAGACACAGCCCAGTAAATGCTTGTGTGTCTCTAATTCATCTAGTTTAGTCGTACGTTGTCTGAGTGTGCAGTCATTCATTTCTTCACGATGTCTGTTCAGCCTGTGTTCATGCTTGAACAACTGTTAAAAGACCATATTACATCCCATATTACACCCTATATTATATACACTATATACACTTACATCCTATTATGATATTCGTATTGGATGAAAAGCTGACATGTTTTTTTCTTTTCTTCCTACCACTGATAGGTTTTGGGTTTTCTATGTGCACATGTCATGCCTAGAAATAAAGCATAAAAACTGAAGCCATCTACTATTTAAGGTGATTTAAAGTGATTTTATGATGTAGTAAACTACAGTCACTACAGTCATTAGATCTGATTGAAGAAGTTCAAAGCAAAGATGTTCTACCAGTTGAGGTTGCTTGTTCGAACCCTGCTGCCTGTGGTTGGACAGAGCTTTGCATGGCTGATGCTTGTGAGAGAGAGAGAGAGAGAATGTGAGGCATTACTCATATTCGCACATATAGTAGTTTGAGTGGCCAGAAAAGCGCTATATAAATGCAGTCCATTTACCATTTGTGTCTAACAAATGGTAAATGTAAATGTTGCTGTGGGTGTTTTATCTATAATATGGCTTTGATGGATGACCTGTCTCTCTCCCAGCTGTAATTAATTCCGCTTTATCTCACTTGAAGTCATTGCACTGACTTCTCTTCTGTGTTGAGGTGTCAGCTAACAGGCTGCCTAAATAATACTTGCTATGTGTCTTGGAAGGCCATAATTCATTCAGGAAGGAATTTAATTGACCCTGATAACCATTAATCTGTGGTTTCATCCATCCGAGCTGCTTGCCTGTGCCATTCACCATCTCTTCTGGAGGTGAAATATAAGATGTGGCATATATTGGTGTTGCCATTTCATCTGTAGTGCCACATATCTGGCATATCTGTTCAGAGAGCCCTGCTGTTGCCATATCTGGCAACCCTGGATGGAGCTCTGGATGTCTGAGATGGCATTGGCAAGGCAGCAATCCATGCGGGATCTGATCCTGTGTTGGCAGCCTAGCAACCCCTGGAGGGCTTAGAGACACAGATCTGACTCCCCCACTCCGCCGTCACCCCGGGAGGCTTAGAGACACAGATCTGGCAACCCTGGGTCCCACCAGAGTGCCTTATTTGAGCAGCCCTTAAAGCTGGCACCAGACACTGGAGCTGGCAACCCACCAGGATTGGCCAATAGGAGGCTTTGCACGCACGCTCTGCCGGGCTATTCTCAGCGTGGCTGTCAAAACGGTTGTGCTCTCTGATATGTCGGTTGCCACGGTTACCCTATTGGATTGCTAGCATGTAGGAATTACTAGAGAGTCTACGATAGTCTAGGTAATGAGCCATGGTGAAAACGGGCTGCTTTTTCTATCCCATAATTGTATTTTTATCATCAAAACTAACACCTCTGACCGCAGTACTAAATAAACAATGCCCATGTACACAATCCTAAACCCTGCTTAGCCTCACCAAGAGCTCAGGCAAGCGTGATCTAGATTCACGCATGCACGCTGTCATGGAAGCTGTTAATCCAGTTCAGTTCACAAGCTGTGTACAGTAGTATGAGCAGGGCACATCTTAAGGCCTTTAACACCTACCTGTCTATCAGAGGCAGGGTGGTCTAGGGTGGGTGACTCCCACCCTGGCTGCAAGGTGAGTAGGCCTACCTGTTATAAAGAAGCTGGCATCCTCAGAAGTTCCGCCCTCCCCCTACTGGGCACGCATCGCCAAGGCTGGCATAGTGTTGTTGGTGCGGTCTGCACCACTTTGTTAGTGTTCCCATGTACAGAGCCAGGGCTGTGTAGCAACACTGGATTATGTTTTCAGCGCACACAGAACGGACAGCCAGGGGACTGTGAGGGGAATATTCACCTCACTACCTGTGTCTCACCTAGACACAGATTATAAAGACTCAGTGGACTGAATCACTGTCTGGCGTTCCTCCTCCTCCAACCAGGCCAATCACAGCCCATTGTCACGGGAACAAGGAAGTGTGCCGGGTGAATTATGTGCGTGTCAGAAGACAGTGTCTTGCTTTACTGATTGTCTGTGTTGTGTGTGTCTGAGGGCATGTGTACGTGTGTGTGTGTGTGTGTGTGTGTGTCTGTGTTGTGTTTGTGCTGCCTTGCACCCTGGCTCACAACATCACAAACCTTATCTCAGCACCTCCACATGCTAGCAGAAACATTAGCATTCCCTGCTGCGTGTGTCTGAGGGCATGTGCACGTGTGTGTGTGTGTGTGTGTGTGTGTGATTATTTTTATATTTCTTTCTAGTATTAGTAGGGACAGACATTAAGTAGAGTGAATACTCTTTATTTATGGTTAATATTAATTAAAGTATGGAAGCAATACTGTCAATGTACAGAAGCACTACAGTACATTCAGCAGAGATCTTCCTTTGAATTAATGTCCTCCAGATATGTATAACAATCTATCGACGCCTGACAGAATTCTTTGTTCTCTGACTGCACGAACATCACGCTGAATTAATGGCTGTGTGAAAGAGAGTGATCTGTTTGACGTCCTCGCTATGGAAACGTCTGACACAGGAGCCCCGATGAGAGGGGAAGGGAGAGGTTGCATCGTGTCAATAAGGTGAATTGAAATGAACTGAACTGAGAGACAGAGAAAAAGACCAAATGTCTCTCCATGCTCACTGTTTATGTTTGGCCACAGAACGATTGCCTGTGTGAAAGAGAGTGAACCATTTGACTTGCCGTGTGACAAGAGAGAAAGACAGACGGACTGACTGAAAATGTGTGTCCCTGCTCACTGTTTGTCTAAACCTTATAATGATGTCCACTGCAGAACAGCTGTAATCCTCTGTGGGGGGGGAGTAGAGAGGAATGTGCTGTGCTCAGGTGTGGGAAGGGCATGGCCTCGCCATGTGACTGCAGCGCTGCTTTCAGCCACAAGGGGCGCAGAAGTGATTACATGAACTGTGATTAGGTGATTTAATGGCCATTAAGATGTCTCTGTGTGATTCTAGTGCTGCTAGCTGTGTGTGTGTGTGTGTGTGTGTGTGATACAGGGATTACAAACGCAGCCATTAGATCCAGGAGACATGAACACTTTGTCACATCTAATCTGATGAGCTTCATAACGCAGCTATGCTACTGACACACAGTCCTAAGCTTTGTCTGGAGAGGAGATAGTGGAGGAGAGGAGGAGAGGAGATAGAAGAGGAGAGGAGAGGAGATAGAGGAGAGGAGGAGAGGAGGAGAGGATTCTTGTGCTTAGCCTTCAGTTTCAAAGCTTACACTGACTTCCTTTGTCATAGTTAAGAATACAAATTAGTCCCATAGTATAGACTAAGAAGTGTTTATTTGAAAAAAGCCACTAATGGATTTCACATGTATTTTCCACATTTTTCACATTTCAATGCGACTAAAGACTTTTTTGTCTTTTAAATTTATATATTTATTTTCAGCCTCTCTTACAGCACATCTTTCTGAATTGTAAATCCGGTTTCCAAGTTTCTTACTCAGGGTGCCACGGGAGATCAGTGGAGTGAGAGATCCTAGACCTTCAGTGTCTAGGTTAGACAAAGCACCTGGTTCACCGTGCACCACAGGAGAAGAAACTGAGTGTTAAGGTCAAGAGGGGACGGCACATCTCTAAACGAGGGTCTTGTATCTTTAGGAGCAGTACCACTATCCCCTCAGTGTCCCCCCACCCAACTCTTTCCAAAAGGTGAATGCAAAAGCCACCGTACGCTGGTTCGCTTTGCTCTGTTCTCTCTGACCTTTAAAACACGGATGCTCTGTGTGTGTGTGTGTGTGTGTGTAGCATGTACCAGCAGGTGACAGGCTTTGGTACCTCTCTTTGGTACCTCTCATTCCAACGGTATTCCACGGTATTACGCGGTATTAACAATCGGCGGTCATACAGATCTTAATTAATTAATTTGCAATTAATGAGAATAACGGGTATCCCTGGGCTCCAGATATTTTATTTAACCTATTTATAGTATATACAGTTTATAGAACTTTAATAATTTGAGTGAGAAACAGTTTTAGTTGTAGTCAGATCTCCTGCTTGTTCATGACTGCCTAATGAATACCTTACATTAAACAATAAGTCTAAGTCTGCATTATTGCTGAAGGAAAACCCTGCAAAGGCATAATTCACATAACAGGTTTGTACACGACGGCAAGGGTTTTTAGACTAGCTTATGTTACCTGCTCATATTAAAATTATGTCTGGTAGGTCAGTGTTGTTTTGTTAGGGTTGTGGGTTGGATTCTGGGGCTGTAGGCGACTGTCTGCCTTCTTGCCGAGGTGTGAAAATCTCAACATGAGTTATTATCACCCCAAGGACAGGAAATCATCTGGCAGTAGTTCTCCCTTCTCACGTTTATAATCCGGCCTCCAGGGGGCTCTGGAGCACTGATATGTCCCCCTTTTAACCCCCAAGTAAAGGTCATTATAACACATGCATACATACTGTATATATACACACACTCCTCTGAGAACACGAGGACCACAATAACAGCGTTTGTCTGCAGCTGTACTTTTGTTTGGTGTCTTCTGTGAGTCTGATGCATCTTCTTGAGCTTTCCATTAAATCCGCGAGTCTCGCGTTTCCAAGCGTTCCTTTTGGTCCGAGCAGCTGGGAACAACTCCTCACGGAATTACTTCTCATGGAGTCCCAGTCATGACAAGCCCACCCGTCAGGAGAATAAAGGGCTTATTGTCTCACTTCCCCTCTCTTTTGTCATGCTCAGCTTTCAATTGCGACCTCTAGACCAATCCTCAAATGAATCAGTCCACTCAATAGAATATTTAGATTTATCAACCACATGTCTGTAATGCCTCTCCCCCCTCCACTGTTCTCCGCAGCTTCAGAGTCATTTGTGTCAGTTATCTCAGAGGAAATATCTAGATAGTGAAAGAGATGGCTTGAAAATAACAGATTTTTTATGATTTCCTTTCCTGTCTAGAAATAAACACACTGCTTTACCTCTGCTCTTTGCCCTACGGTACTCCCTTTCTATATTGAGAAGTCCCATGCTGTAAAACTGCCTTGATACTGTGAAGGTGGATGCAATGTTCTCATTCCTCCTCGGAGATTCAGAACACACAGATCGGACTATTCCTTTCTTGTGAATATCTCAAGTCTTGAATCTCCAGGCTTGTTTATAATGTCGGTTAACGTGGCACACAAACATAGATGTCTAGATGAGTCAGTCTCCAATAGCAGCAGATCCATCTGCTGCTATTGTGACAGACGTGGAAGGATATGTATCAAGATAAAGAGTTTACGATTCAATATATTGTGATATAATACGATACTGTAAGCAAACCTGTATATCGTGATTTGAGGAAAACTGTCATCCAGTCTCAGGTTAGGTTGTTAACGCTAGATTGGAGGAGTCAGAAGTCTGAAGATGGATTGCAACTCTAAGCACAACACAAAACCATTGTGTGACAAAAAGATATCTCTACATGTAAGTATTATTAATTAATCAATACAGTCTCTTGAGAATCAAAGCAGTATCACAACTATGTAATTTAGTGGAGGCTTTTATCCAGAGTGACTTAGAATGAGAACAAGTAGGGATGAGGTGTCAGGGATGCTTACAGGTATCGGCTTGAAGCTGGAAACACTACCCTGCCCCCAAATAACACGATACTCAAAAGTGCATCAGTATGTTTTATTTGTTATGCCCCTACTGGCCACCAGCAATGATATGAGCCTACTGTACTGTACTGTATGTCTTCTGACTGTATGGCCACAGTGGGATGTCTTGGCTCACATACAGCCTGCTTCTTGAGTAATTTGAACTGGAGCCTGCTAGCTACAGTAGCTACAGTATGAGCTGAAAACCTGCAGTGCACGTTCCCTAGAGAGCTGTGGACACTTCTTTTTAGAGAGCTGCAGGACTGTAGCTGAGTGTGTCCAAATGTCAGCGTAACAAAGGTCCTTGCTCTGTGTTGGAGCTAGCTGGGGGGAATTGGGTATAATCCTTTGCATCCGTTATACAAAAAACATGAAGCTTTTATGCTTTCAAAGGTTTGTGTTGAAGCATTTCCTAGTAGTGAAGTTGGTAATGAGCATTGTAATTACGTTGATACAGTAATGAGCAGTAGATGAGCAACTTAAAATAAAAGATATACTAGGGTTATTAACGGGGAAAAAACACTCTGCAATCACTGTAGTTAAACTTTAGAAAACAGGGAATTGAATCTGCATAATAAAATGCTGCAGAGTTGTCCACAGGACTTTTTAAACGATTGAAATGTATTATACTGTAGTTACCATAGTAGCCATGGCAATGAACAGGGTGCATATATTGTAGCCGTTCTCCTCATTGACAGCGGGCCAGTTGGCCTCATCATAAATGTATAAACTCTTTCTGCCCTGTCCTCTCTGTGGACACTGTAAATATAACATTGTTTATGAAATATTAACCAGCTTATACAGTACTCTGTGTAGTATTTGTAGAGGTACGCACTTAACCCACTCCTGTTGTGACTTTATATTCTCTGGGTAATTTCACAGAACGGTAGATCGCAGTCACGATGCCTTTTAAAAATAGACCCTTGTAGGAATGTGACGGTTGGAGGAATTTCCTCTAAACCAATCACGCATTGTGATCTGTACAGACAGTACTTTGTTACTTCTTTGTCCGAGGCTTGTTTGAGCTTGTTACGTTTCATTCAGGACATCAGCTTAATATTTCACCCCCTTACCCTGTGGAGAACTGTGTTTAGCCTTCAGGTTATGGTTATGTATTTCATTTCTGTTCTCTTTGTACATGTTGCACCAGCAGACACCAATCACATCACATTAATATCGGCGTCAAACACACGTGCATGCACACACACACACACACACGCACCCGCGCGCACACACACACACACACAGGGACTTGGGTTGATGCTGTGAGGATGCCTTTTCTTCTTTTCTTCTTTTCTTTCATTTTTTATTGGAGCTCACCGTCTACAGACACACACACACACACACACACACACACACACACACACCTACACACATACCACACACACACACACACACACACCTACACACATACCACACACACACACACACATACCACACACCTCTACACAAATATTGCAGTGCTAGGCAGTTTGCCCGGGTAATGAGCGGCTAGCAGGAGCTAAGCTAGCTGTGTTGCTGAGGCAGAGTTGTGTTTCCATACACCAGCATCTGGTCTGCTAGACAACAAAGTAGATTGGCCGCCTTTTATTTATCTTTATTTTAAACGACCTTGAGAATCACCTTGAAGAGACCACGTGCACACACACACACACACGTGCACACACACACACACACACACACGTGCACACACACTGCTTGTCTGACACTGCCTTCTTAACCCTCCTACTGTCCTCGGGTTTCAAACGCACTACCTTCGTCTGCCAGCAGGTGGCGCCACCTGCTTATGCTTTGATGGCTTACATGGACATCCTGTGTCTGTGAAAGCTGTAGAATTAGTAATGGCGCCTTCTGCTGGCACCGGAAGGTAGTGTGTTGGGTCAGTGTGACCCGCAGGACAGTGGGGGGGGGTCAAGGAACCAGTCTGCAGAACCGTCAATCATGCCTAAGCCTCGCCCATCCGCGTCATCACGTATCATCTGACCGGGGATGTACGTTGTCGCCGGACGCTTGACGCAGACACCCCGGTGTTCTGAGCAGCGGGTACACTTCCTGCACAACAGCCACAGTATGATCTGCGTCTAGTCGCCTGTGGCTGCAGTGGTGTTACTTGTCAGTGGGGTGAATAATGTATTGTTCGAGCATTGTCATTTTTTGCACCCCCCCGCTTCCCGACATTTGGCTGATCGTCATTTAGACGATGGAACTGTTTTAAACATGATAATGAAAATACTCCCCTCACCGCTGCAAATGAGATGGACTTAGCTGGGGATCTGATCTTTACTTTTTTTGTTTCTGTTCCCTCCTTCCTCTCCTCCCCCTCTCCTCCCTCTCCTCCCCCTCTCATCCCTCTCCTCCCTCTCCTCCTCCCTCTCCTCCTCCCTCTCCTCCTCCCTCTCCTCCCCCTCTCCTCCCTCTCCTCCCTCTCCTCCCTCTCCTCCCTCTCTCCTCTCCTCCCCATCACGTGTGGCTCAACAGGAGTTTGCGGCGCTGACGAAGGAGCTGAACGCCTGTCGAGAGCAGCTCCTGGAGAAGGAGGAGGAGATCTCCGAGCTCAAGGCCGAGAGGAACAACACAAGGGTGGGCGGGGAGACGTGTCACGCACGCACGCACACACACACACACCAACACGTATGTGCATGGTTCGCACATCGTTAGCTAGCAGGCAGATAGACAGGCAGGCAGGAAGAGAGACAGGCAGACAGGAAGAGAGACAGGCAGACAGGAAGAGAGACAGGCAGGCAGGAAGAGAGACAGGCAGACAGGAAGAGAGACAGGCAGGCAGGAAGAGAGACAGGCAGGCAGGCAGAGACGGGTGTGAGAGACAAGTATAGGCATCATTTTCACTCTCTCACTTCATTATCACCTTGAATCCTCCACTGGGCCGTTGCTGAGCAAACTTTAATTAGGCCTGGCCCTGTTGCTGCTGATGCTTTGTACAACTGACGATTACATCTTTTTAAGGCGGCAGCCTGCTGCAGATGACTGGGTGGGGGGGGGGAGGGGGTCACGGACAAGGCCACTGTCTTTATGCTGCCTTTTATTGACGGCACCACAGCTGGAAGACACGTAGCAACTGCTAATGACTAGGAGCGGATGGGGGGGGCCGAGTGAAGAGATCTATTAGACTACCTGGTGGGGTCTACCTGGTGGGGGCCACCTGGTGGGGTCTACCTGGTGGGGTCTACCTGGTGGGGGCCACCTGGTGGGGGCCACCTGGTGGGGTCTACCTGGTGGGGTCTACCTGGTGGGGGCCACCTGGTGGGGTCTACCTGGTGGGGGCCACCTGGTGGGGTCTACCTGGTGGAGGCCCCTGGTGGGGTCTATCTGGTGGGGTCTACCTAGTGGGGTCTACCTGGTGGGGGCCCCTGGTGGGGGCCACCTGGTGGGGTCTACCTGGTGGGGGCCACCTGGTGGGGTCTACCTGGTGGGGTCTACCTGGTGGGGGCCACCTGGTGGGGGCCCCTTGTGGGGGCCAGGGCTGTACAGGCAGACGTAAACGTGGGGACGGCCTCACATCAGTGTTCCCGGCGCGAGGTGCAGAAGTGCTTGTCGCCTGTTTACTAGAGGACAGCCAGCCAACCCCCAAGATGACGTCGTACGTTTCGGTTTCTAGCGGTGCTCTACCGCTGACTTCAAACAGTCTGATTGGGTGAAATATAGGTAGGTAATCCAATCGCATGCCAGGAAGTTTGATTGACATGTGGTATCACCACCTTTATGACAAACACTTGAGGGGCTCCCAACTGATTCTTGCGGCGACGTGAAACTGGAGCTGGTGAGATCAGACTGGTCTCAAGAGGCTAGGGAGTGTTTGTTTTGATGGACAGCCACACCTGTGGTGGCGTCTTGAGCTGCGTCCAGCGGCTCCATTTGGAGAGCTGCGTTTTGCTGGAGCCTTGAAAGAAGACTTGGCCACCTGGCATTCCCAGTAGGTTAGCTGCTTGGAACGCTTTCTGCTTGGCAGTTGGTTCTGATCGCTACCTAGCAACACAGCCCGGAGAAGGGTTTCGTGTAGTTTTCTGATCAGGTTTTAAAATAATTTTTTTGTTTTGTTTATTCACGCTGTGGTTTATATGGCTACTGGTGTAGCGTGTTCTAGTGGTGGTCCTGTCCAGTGGGTCTGTACACAGTGCTCGGTCCCAGCCACGCTCTCAGAGGGATGCACACGCCCAACTTTTAACCCTCGTAATGTCCTCTGGGTCAAAATGACCCAAATCACTAGCTTTTTGCGGCAGATAGAAGGCGCTAAACCTAATTCTACAGCTTACAGAGACATATGATGTGCACTGCTGGCACAACAAGGTGTGTGTTTGAAACCCAAGGACTACAGGAGGGTTAAAAGTCACAAAAATCAACATAAATACATAAAGAAATTATTAATAAATAAATAAATACACTCAGCAATGCCAATTGAAAGACACACAAATCATACACAATCAGAATATATATGAGATTTCTGACTACATTACGAGGGTTAAACCAGAATGCCAAGGACAGTCGCTATAGCCGTAGACCCACGGTGGACCAGGGGAAAACACACAGACAACACAGCATATTAGGAACGGTTTGGGAAGGAATTCCCCTCTCCGGGACGATCAGGAGGTCTACAAGGGCTTACATGTTGTTGTTGTAGACCAGTGGTAGTACCTGTACTTGTTGTTTATTGGGTGTTACGCCTCAGATTAGGGGAAACCAGGGCATAGCACTGTTTCCCTGCTCCCAGGTTGAAGCAGGGCCTTGCAGTCCATCAGATGTAGCATCAGATGCAGTCCAAAACTAAAATGGACTGACATGTCAGTCAATTTTATTGCTACAGTAGTAGCTACACCAGGAGTGTGCTTGTGTCGTGTCACAAGCGCTCCCTGTGTCTCTGTCTCTCTTTCTTGCTCTAGCTCCTCCTGGAGCACCTGGAGTGCCTGGTGTGGCGTCACAAGCGCTCCCTGTGTCTCTGTCTCTCT
>JAODUG010003900.1:0-10935 GCA_027564795.1 Aphredoderus sayanus
GGGACAGTGCCAAAGGAGTGGCAGACCGGGGTGGTGGTTCCCCTATTTAAAAAAGGGGACCTGAGAGTGTGTGCCAAGTTGGAAGTAAGTTGATATATTGTTTTATATATTATGAATATGTATTCTAGCATGTTGTGGGGTGGTCACATGGGTGTTCGACTAGCGGGTATCCCAGCATGACCATAGACCTATTAATAGATAGACAGGGAAAAAATGGTGGCTTATACTTTGTCTTTGCTCATTGGCGCAGTGAAGCACATGGTTCTAATTTTAGAGTTGCACCATCGTTCAAGAAGCTCTAATGCCGCCTGCGCAGTACAAACAGAAGAGTATGTCACAACCTGCTACACTGTAATTCCTGACCTCAAGCCTTGTGCATGTGTGCCGGAGTACAGCATAAAATAAAACAGGAAGATTTATTTTTGTTTTAGATTATACTATTATAACTGTAAACATGTTTTGTTTAATATTTAGCATTCACACTAAAAGTTTAATAGATTTTGTTGCTCGGGCTTGAGAGTTGGTTATTATCTCATGAGAAATAATTGTCCAAACTGGCTTTATCGACATTGTTAGAAATAATATATGTACATAATTACCAAAAGAATATTATGAAGCACCACATGAGCCAGGTGTGACACCTGAAAATCTTTTTGCAGGCAGTAATACCAATAACAAATATATGCATGGGATTGCAGTTGGTTCTTCCAGGTACAGTACCACCTGTCACCACAAGACACAGCTGCTTCAAGCCTAGAGTCAAACCCTGCCCCGCTGCCTGTGACTGTGTTACTATTTTTCAGTTTAATGCAGATTATGCTCCCTTTTCATGTTCTGTATTATAGTTAATTGTTTATTCATTTCACATTAATTATGCACCATGAATGCCAGTGTGAAAGTTGTATAGGCTTTGCCTCCCTGCTGTACGTTACGATCTTGATTGAGTAACACCCATACTATTTGCGTTATAAGGGGCCAGGTATCAGTCCCTGACGTATGCCATCTTTGCACCTCCCGTCTTACTGGACTTCTGCTGTCGTGTGAGGTGTGCTTTTAACTGAAGGGACATGACTGGCTTGATCGCTCCATGATCTTAATTGTTATTTTTTTATGCACATTTTACCCTGTGAGTTGCCGGTTAACCATGGATTAAATTATTTCACTGCCGTTCAGGTAGGCTTTATCTAATAATGTTGTAATGTTATATTAAAGCCTTGTGGTGTTTTTTATCTTTTAGAATAGCCTACTGGAGCCACGTTTGCTGTTGACTCTCCATTTTGTGTGGAGAACTAGCCTTAATTTATGATGACTAAATGCTAGGCATTTAACGATTCACTCAACTCATACGATTCATGATATTAGTTTCACAATACGATATTGTCATGATTGTATTTATTTTGTACAAAATGAGATGTAAGACAAATTGTAATGGAATAGTGTCTTATTATTTCTCACTCAGACATAATGCTGCACATTTCTTTGTGAAACTGAAATATATTTTATGTTAAATAAAACTACATTGGAATTTTAAAACAAATCCCAAATCAAATAAATTAATAATAAAAATAATAAGAATAAATATATTCATATAAACAAACTAATGTTTTATCAATGCTCTTTCCTAGCAAGACAATGTTTCTTTCAAACATTTCTTTGTGAAATGGAAATATTTTGTAAGTAACTATACTAAATTGACATTTTAAAACAACTCCCAAATAAAGTAAATGAATAAAATAAATAGCTTCATATAAATAAACTAATCATATGCTTTAAGGGCACAATGAGCCGGATGTCACATAGCACAGTGGTGGCCATTTTGAGTGGCTTAACCATCCTGCTGTCCTATGGGTCAAAATTACCCAGTGCACTAACTTTTTAATACCAGCAGAGGGCGCCAACCACAACATGGATATTACGTGCTGCGGTTGGTACCCTCTGCTGACAGTGTGCTTAAAACTCAAGGACAGCAGGAGTGTTAACCGTCCTGTTGCCCTTCTTATATCTTATTAGGCTACCAGATGGCGCCACCTGATTATGTCATTCTTTTGTGTGCCTTTTAACCCTCCTGTTGTCCTCAGAAAGGAGGGAATATGTAAGATTATAAATTCTGATAATCATAGCTTTCTTTTTGTGTGTTATACTTTCTTATTAATGCTATTTTGTTTACATTATACAAAACATGTTACGTTAATATCAATACAATTCGCCTCCCGGCCAGAGAGGGCAGTTGTACTAATGTTCCTATTTTACTTACAGCATCAGTGTGAGTGTCCTACTTACTCCTAGTCAATTTTTAAACGCAATTAGAGCCGGACTGAATTTTAAGTAAGACTAGGCTACTTCAAACTCCTTTAGTGTACTAGATTAGGGCACAGCGAAAATGCAATTAACAATCTATAAATAGCTTAGGCCTACTTTTTCTAATGACACTGGCTAAGTGGAACCTGAGAGTAAACCAAAAAAGGTCAAAATGGGGCCGCTTTTGGCTCGCCATTGCCATGACTGTGTTGAACATTGAACAAGATGCAGGCTGATGTATCTTATTACTCCGTATTATACTCTGTTTCTATCTATTCTTGCACTCGCTGGTACCGGTTGTTTTTACGTTTGGTAGTAGCATTACGTTGGGTAGTAGCCTATCGAGGACTGACATAAGCAAATTTGGTCGGTACATTACTGGAATCAGAGTGTAAAGTTAAATAGAGGTTGTATAATAGTATAGTTTTGTAACACTGTATAGTTTGACAGATTTGAACATAGCTGAAGGTGTTAACATCTTAAATTAACATCTACCATCCAACCTCATATTTTCCATTCAGGAAACACACAAAGACACACACACACTAATAGACTAAGGATTATGAATGTGCACACATTAATCTTCATGAAGATTTCTCACTCTGATCAACTGACAGGCAAGACTTCATAAGATGCTTGTCAATCTGAACATTATTAATAATATAATTTAATTATTGCAATCGGTTATCAGTGCATGATCTAACAAATGTTGGTGACCAACCAAAACAGAACCAACTGGCACCCATGCCAAATGTCAGCCTGCAGAAAAGATCTGTGGCTAAAATTAGCCTACTGCAGTTGCTAAGCAACTACTGGATGCATGGTACCCCCACCTTTCTTTTAAATGTTGCCTCTTGATGTCTACATTGAAGGATACACTAGTACATTATGTTGTAATTGAAAGCAGCTTACACCTTGCCAATTCAGTCTCCAAGTTACATTACATTATAAGCTTAACTAAAAATACACAATAGCAAAAGACAAATATATAGCATATTATCTAACACAGGTATAATGAAATAAGTATGAAACACAAGTCGCTAATAAAATGTTTTTCTAAAGGCTTAAATGGAACCTAATGGAAAACTAAAATACGCCAGTTCTGCTATGACAGACTGATGAATTTAAGTCTGAATTTATACTCTATGTATTCACCTCATTTTCCATGAAAACCAGGAGGCTTTGTTATTTTGTTTTGGAACTTTCGGTGTACTAGTTACCTTGTCAATACATACATTCATCTAGAATCCTTGACTCCAGGGGGGCCAGGTCCAACTCTAGGCTTGAAGCAGCGGTGTCTTGTAGTGACGGGTGGTGCTGCACCCGGAAGAACCAACTGGAATATACACCCCATGCATAAATTCGTTATTGGTATTACGCAAAAAAAATGTCAGGTGTCACACCTGGCTCATATGGTCCTTTATAATATTCTCTTGGTACTTATGTACATACTGTACTGTATATTCTTTCTAACAATGTCAATAAAGGTAGTTTGGACAATTATTTGTCATGATGTAACAACTATGCGACAGTCCTATGCTCGTGCCTGCTGATGCTTATGCATCTCTCGTGCACGAGCAACAGCTGGCATATTAACAAGCACAAAATCGATTAAACCTTTAGTGTGAATGCTAAACATTAAACAAAACATGGCTACAATTATAATAGTATAGTCTAAAACAAAAACAAAAATTCCTGTTTTATTTTATGCTGTACTACGACACACATGCACAAGGCTTGAGGTCAGGAATTACAATGTAGCAAGTTGACGTACTCTTCTGTTTGTACTGCGCATGTGGCATTAGAGCCACTTTAACAATGGCGCGACTCTTCAATTAGAATCACGTGCTTTGCTGTGCCAATGAGCAAAGACTTTGTAAGTACGAGCCTCCATATTTTGTACCTGTGTCTATCTATTAATATGTCTACTGTTGACTCGGGATTGCTTTAATATGAATAAATCCTCTTTGTGTAGCATTACAGTCACAGTTGACTTTCCCGATATGTTTTTATACCTGTACTGTAGCCTAGTGCACTTCGATACTACTCGTCTGAGACAAAATAATAAAAATATATCGCTATAGCTTCGGGCCACTTTTTAATTTCATCCATCCACTGTGTTATGATGTCCCATTCGACCAATTTATTGCTTATTTAGTCTCCAGTAACTGCATTTTTATTGTCAATGTTATTGATGTTGGCTGTTCCAATTGATCCAGTGACACAAAGGTTTTTTTAGAGTCCTGAGAGAAGTGGTTAAAAAAGGGTAGAAGTTTAAAAATCTAACAAACAATGGCAGACATGGCTCAAAAACTTAAATCTTAAGTCTGGTGGCCCAGTCACACAACATTTGTGTATGCAGTGACCACTCCCTAACCATAACCTATGGCTGAAGTGATTCTGCACCACAGGGTGATACATTAATATCATAGTAGTTATTTATGTTTCCTTCGATATCACCACCCGTATGTTTCCTAATATATCACCATCCTGACCTGTGCTTTGGTCAATGTCTTGTATGTATTGAAAACTAACTGGCTAGCCTACTAGGTAATTTATTTTTAGCGATGCTATCAGAAACAGATATAGCTAGCTATCTTACATATCACAGTAAACAACCGTACACAGTAACCTGAACCCTCAGCTGTCCCCATTGGGTGTTTTGTACTGTAGACTTTCAATGTGGATTAAAAACCTATCACATTTGCTATCTATTTTATTTAGGCTGTCCGAGTGCTGTCAGAGACGGAGAGTCCTCAGACTGGGCTCCTACAGTTAATCTTGGCCATCACCATCAGCAAGGTAAACTGATTACCGAGGCATTTAACCTATAATTACTAATGCTTCATTCACACAGTTCCTGGTAAATTACCAGGATAATGAACACTTTTCTCTATTTACATAAAACACAGCTACACTCAGGAAAAAGTGCCTCTTGTGCCTTTCCACACATAATATGGCAATCCTGGAATAGATAAATCAAGAGAAAGTCCAGCAGAGCGCGATAATTATGCAACACTATGGATGCTGTCAACCTGCATAAAAAATAAAAACTTTTCAAGAGAATGTTCTGCTTTCTAGCACGGTAGAAAATTAAGTTAAAACTTTGTGGACTTACAGACTTACAGACGGCTTGCTTGTGGAGTGGAGGCAGAGCGAGCCATTTTATTCACTACAACAATTGTTGATATTTCTTGAAATTGTTTTAATAATTTTATTAAATACCCTTACTGTAAAAGGTACTGTAGGCTGACATTCAGTCACACAGCTTAAATTATGTATATTTTGAGCTCCCATCTTAATTTCTTAATAGATGGTGTTTTTTGCAAGTCCTTGCGCTACACCACCAACCATATTTAATCACTTCCACCAAAAAAAATCAACCAATCTTAACGCCGATAACGGTTTGTTTTCACCTCTTACAAAATAGAGGCTGTGGCCAAGCCCCCAAAACCTGAATGGGTAGGTGAAAGAATTACTTTGTAATGCTGGCTATGATACAGAAGCATAGCCTAAATGTATTACATTTGATGTTGAACATGCAAAGTTTCTTCTGGACTGTAAAAAGGGGCATAATGACTTTGGTTGAACAATTCAACGCGACTAAGCACTTTCACACCTATGGTTAGTTTGTGTTGTTCTGGATCAGGGTCTGAATCAATAAAAATTGTGCGCACGTCCCTGGGTCACTTAGTGTTCACATGGCAACATTTAAAGGTGAGCAGAATTTGTAAACAGGTCCGTAACACCACGGTAACACCGCAAGTTTTTTAACTATTTTCTTATTTTTCCAACGTGAGCACATTGCACTAGCAAGTTGTCACACTTGACTGGGTTGATTGCATTCTCACTGCAAACAAACCTCTCTAGAATTAAATTGCAAATGCGCAGAGATCACCTCCTCTAAGTGGTCTTGGCCCGCAAGATTTATTCTGAAACTGAGTGCGATTGTTGTGCACACATAACCAATCTTGGGGGAGGGGGGACACTCCACGTTCTGATTCAACTGCGTTCAATACTTTGCGGTCATGCATACTGTTTTCTGGCAGTTGCAATAGAAAAAGAGATCACCATACTACAATAACTTGTGATGTGGGTCAGCATTTATAGGGATAATAATCTGCTAACCTGAATGTCTTAACCCTTGTAATGTCCTCTGGGTCAAAATGACCAAAATCACTAGCTCTTTGTGGCAGATAGAAGGCGCTAAACCTAATTCTACAGCTTACACACTGGCACAACAAGGTGTGAGTTTGAAACCCGAGGACAACAGGAGGGTTAAAAGGCACAAAAAATAACATAAAGAAATAATTAATAAATAAATAAATAAACACAGCAATGCCAACTGAAAAACACACAAATTTTACACAATCAGATGGCGCCGCCGTGTGGCCAAATACCAGATTTCTGAGTACATTACGAGGGATAATAGGCCAACTGCAGAGGTTCACACTTGTCCTTACCTAGCTCTTACTTCACCCTAGTAAATACTGTACCTTGTTGCAGCTGTAGAGAACTTGTGTGCCTCTGGGTAGCATATGAAATTGATCAAGGACTTTGAAAATGACCCACAGTTTTAACGGTGTCTCACCAGATCTCTGGGAGGTTTGACCTAGCAGAAGTAGAAAATTATAGAACAGTACTAGCTAACAGTAAGCTAGCTAGTATTGGTACAGTAGCCTGATGTCAGTGGTTCATCCATGTACATATTGCAGTTGAATTAGCAGTAGGCTATAAAAAGTACTCACCCTGGCAAAAACACCACGGCAGTTGTTCAATACCACTTTTGTTCCGATGTCCTGGATCCAGCCGCACAATAAATATTTATATGCCTCTAGACTTTTGTACGCCTTCATCTGGCTAGCCATGTACAGTAGTACACTAGGTCTGGAGGACAAGGTCACTTGAAATCCTCCTCCACACAGGGAAGATTGGTCATTGTGGGGAAAAAATAATAGTATTTTTCATCTTATATGGGTCACACACAATGTGCATTTGTATTTTTTGCTTATATCTCCTATGTGCAGCTTCATCCATACATACCCTCCTGTTGTCCTTATTCTATATTATTGTGCCACCAGATGGCGCCATCTGATTGTGTAGATGTCTTTATTGTCGGTGCTGTGTATTTATTTCTTTATGTACTTTTTTGTGCCTTTTAACCTCCTGTTGTTTCAAACTCACACCTTGTTGTGCCAGCAGTGCACATCATTGTCTGTGTAAGCTGTAGAATTAGTATTGGTGCCTTCTATCTGCCACAAAGAGCTAGTGATTTGGGTCGATTTGACCCGGAGGACAACAGGAAGGTTAAAGTAACCTCTTTCCTCCATTTCCGCAACATACATTATTCACTTCCTTCCCTCCATCTGAATTTTGCGCGCCATCGGAATCATGTGACTGCAAACAACCTACTCAAGTCTATAACAGGCAGAACTCATGGCACACAGGACTTGTCAGGTACATTTTATGATGGGTTTATCTGACTTTGGCAAGAAGATGGAGGTGAGAGAAGACTGAGACAGAATAAAAAAGAAGTGGAGTGGGTGGGGGGGGGTAACAGAAAGTGCCAGAGTTATTTTAAGTACTGTGAAACTTTATGAAAATAACAGATGCAATGCCTCATCGCTGCATAGTGAAGTGCACTTCAAGTTTTATCCCCAGAAAAGTTATCATACCTTCTCGGCTGTTTTAGCTTTATAATATTTCGTGAAGCAATCCTTTTAAAAACTGCTTCAAAACCAACCTATGCCAGATGTAGAGGGAGGAGTAGAGAGTTTGCTGGTTTCAACCACCAGGAAAACCACAAATACAAAAGAAATCGCATCACTCTCTTATTTTAGCATCTTTATTAAAATAGGCATGGACTTATCTGTTCCATGTTCTCAATGCTGTTAAACTGTTTAGTAAAAATAAATATAATTTATACTGTGTTGTATGCTTTTATTAATGTCACAGTGTTAGTGTTGTTGCATCTTTTACCTCTTTGTTTGTCTTTCTGATTATACAAGAGGAGCCAAACTGGGCACAAACAGGGCTGGTGGAAAGTGCCTTTGTGTTGTCATGGAAACTGAAAAAGCATGCTAAAGCATTTTTACAGCCATATTTCTGTTTATGGAAATGCCACGGGACCAAGCAGCAGTCAGCGGTCAAGCTGTGATCAGCTCTCCATTTTAAACCTCACGATGTCCTCTGGGTTAAACTGACCCAACCCAGCCCTTTGTGGCAGATAGAAGGCGCTATCTACAGCTTACACAGACATATTATGGTGTGAGCTTGAAACCTGAGGACAACAGGAGGGGGGAGGCAGGAAAAAACAAATGCATAAAGAAATAATGAATAAATAAATAAATACACACAGCAATGACAATAAAACCATACAATCATACACAATCAGATGGCGGCATCTTGTGGCACAAGACGATATCATAAAGGACATCATGAGGGTTAAAAGATTTCAGTGTGAAAGAACACAATATTCTCAAGCTGCCTGGCATGACTGCACAGAACAGGGAAAAGCGGAGCATATACAGGAGAGAGATTTAGCAGGATTTGATTGACAACCTGCTGTAAGACCGATTCCCAATGAGCAGGTAGGGCCCCATGATATAATTATTATTATTATTATTTTCTTCATGTAATACTGCACAAAAATATTTTTTATTTCTGTATTGAAAGAGTGTGCGACCCTAAATGCTGGTTATAAATGGTAACGCTCTGTGCATAATAGACATAAAATATTCAATTTGTAGGATTTCTGAATGCATAAAAAGGATGGAAAGTGTTAATCATCAAAGTGTTAATGTAAAGAACATTCATGTAAGTTGACCTTGAATAAATGACATTTGGTTTAAAAACAAAACAATCTGACTCCAATATGAGAGAATAGCGTTTAATTTTATGGAATAGCCTAATAAACTATTAGTACACATACTGTAAAATGTAATTTTACACAAGACAACTTATGACTAGTCTTAACATTTTCTTAGGCAGGGGCAGACTAAGCGATCACACAAACATTTGCTGTGCAAAATGCTTTATAGTTTGGGTAACCAACATCAGCATTTGCAAGTATGACCATTTACAACAAATGTACAATACCAAACTGGTGTAAAAGACCATCACTGATCACAAGGTAAAGTAAATACATTTACATTATGTAAAAGAAAAGGGTGACTGATGTCAATTACCAACTGTGGAAGTGTCAAAATAATAAAACCAAAATGCATAAAACACTATTCATTCTTAATTAAATGGTAAACACTTAAGTCCTGACAATAAGTTTAATCACCATGCCAACTGATTATATGCTCTTAGATATGTTTAAGCCATTATTCAACTACACTAAGCAACAATTTCCAGACCAAAATAATATTGTACAACTTGCATTGTATAACTAAGATTTCCAAATTAGCCGTACAGATTTATTATCAAACTGCAGACTATTAACATTTTCATTATGGAATTTAATTTGCTCCTGTGTCCCCCCGCCCCCAAACTGTTTTAATTTAACGCTTTCATTCATTTTCAACGCTGCTGTTTTTAGAAGAAGGAGGTGTCTGAGGAGAAGGCTCCGGTCAGCCTGAACTCCTCCCTCATCAGGACACAGAACAGGCGCTGTGGCAGAGCTTTAGAGTAGGGTGCAGGCCGTGGGACGCATGTACGAAGCAGGATCTCCCGCCCTGCTGGGGGCGGGAAGTCAGGAATGGTGCCACCACCTCCCATTAACTTTCTATCCTCAGCCCCGCCCCCTCGCACCAAGTCCTCATCAAGTGGTGCCAGCACGGCAGCCTATTGGGTGGAGAGAATGGAAAATGTACGTTGAAGTTGACTGTCTACAGGTACAAATACTATAACACTATTTTCATGACAGAAAATCTGATTACCAGATTTGCTATATGCTGAGGGGATGAAACATGAATAGTACTTTTATACAGGAATTGTCAGATATAAAGGATAACTTTTATATAGTATAACCTATGAGGGTTTCCACTTAATATTTTGAAATACTACCATCACAAAGTTCAGAATATGATGGACAATAATTATGTTTATGCTTTGAGAGGACTTTTTATAAATTGACTTTTTGACACCACACTTTTTGTGGTTTGTGGTATTCATGGACAGGATATCGAGGCGTAATCGTGGTGGGGAGGGATTGCGGTTCGGTGGCCTGTGGATTTCATCGCTGCTCTTTGCAGATGATGTGGTCCTGATGGCATCATCAGTCCGTGACCTGCAGCACTCACTGGATCGGTTTGCATCTGAGTGTGAAGCGCCTGGGTTGAGGATTAGCACCACTAAATCTGAGGCCATGGTTCTCAGCATGAAACCGATGGAGTGCCTACTCCAGGTAGGGAATGAGTCAAGTCAAGTGAAGGAGTTTAATTACCTCGGGGTTTTGTTTGCAAGTGAGGGTACATTGGAGCGGGAGATTGGCCGGAGAGCGGGAGCGGTATTGCAATCACTTTAGCGCACCATTGTGACAAAACGAGAGCTGAGCCGGAAGGCAAAGCTCTCCCTTAGAAATAGGGTGAGAAGCTTGGCTATCCAAGAGGTACTAGGAGTAGAGCTGCTGCTCCTTCACGTTGAAAGGAGCCAGTTGAGGTGGTTTGGGCATCTGTTAAGGATGCCCCCTGG
>JAODUG010003901.1:0-10935 GCA_027564795.1 Aphredoderus sayanus
CTCTCTCTCTCTCTCTCTCTCTCTCTCTCTCTCTCTCTCTCTCTCTCTCTCTCTCTCTCTCTCTCTCTCTCTGTCCCCTGTATTTCTGCTCCAATGGGGCACCGCTGTTCCTAATACAAACTGGAATCGTTGCAGTGATTGTTGGTAATGGCAGGCTTTGTAGTGGAATAGAGGAGAGGTTTGACCCTGCCTCCTTCCTCCCTCCCTCCGTTAAAACGCCTCCTTTCCGAACACCCCTTCTCCTAACTCCCCTCTTTTTCTTCTCCACTGGGGAGTGAATGCGGGTCGACTGTTAAGAATTCAACAAGTGATACAAAGAGCTCACCACGTGACCCGTTTGTTTCGTGGCCTCTTCATTATTGCACAGGAATAGCAAGTAGGGGTGATTCTGATTAGGGAAATCAAGTCCAGAAAGACTTCAAAGAGTAGAAACGTACGGAGATGGTTACATTCATACAGTACATACATTCATATATGTATTTATATTTGCCTTGAAAAGATTCCCTTTGCGTGTGTATTGATAAGGTTGGTGCAAGATGTTTTTTTAGCTAAGTTTTTGTTTGATTTATTATGTGTGTGAAATGGGTGTTGGGACTTTTGGCAGTCTTTAATAGGAATTTAAAGTGGTGAAAAAGTATCCGTGCTTTGTGGAGCCACTCTGCGTCACATATGCACTGATGGAATAGCTACAAGATCCCACTCGCGAAAAGCAGTTCTCAGCTTGTGTCTCATGTTGCCTGAGATCAGCGGCCATGTTTGTCCCCAAGGCCTGCTGCGGCTTCTTTGGCTAAGTAAACAATAACCTTGCTTAACAAATGTGTACTTAGCTAATGGAAAGTTCCTTTCCCCCTTAACCCCCCACAAGTCTTTGACAATGGGCAGCATCACAAACAGAATGTCTCCAAGGAGATGGGGTGAGAACATCCCATTCCAGTGTGGTGGCAACTCTAGGCTAGGATAGGCTAGGTTAGCTAAACCACAGAAAAACATGTAATTATGAAATGATGTCAAAAAATAAACATGCTTTTATTTTAGGGTTTGATAGAAGAGGGAGCATTTTGGTTAATGTTTTTGTTATGATTTGATCTTACAGAGTTAACAGGTCTGTCAATAGTGATGAGATGGACTTATGATAGAGGGAGAAAGATAAAGAGACAGAGGGAGGGACATCGATATAATTGTGTAATTTAAATGGACTTTGAAAGCTCTGGTAATTATCTCAAATGCGTAATTATCTGTGCTTGCCTCTATGAGGGTAACCTAGTGGTTTTAAAAGCCCATTGAAGAGTACCTGAAGGCTATTCAACTTAGCACACTTTACTTGCTCAAGAGACCAAATCCAGTTTTCTTTCCTTTCCCCCTTCAGCAATTATAAGGGCATTCTCCTTTCTTTGTCTATTGTCAAGTTAGGAGAGAAGGAGGGAGCAGAGAAGGGGGAATAAAGGAGGAGGAGGGCGGGGGTCTTTTGCCTCTCTCCTTTTCATTCGCCCTGTGCATACCATTATTATCCTCTCCTTTCATTTTGGGCACCCTAATATAGGGTGGAATAAGGGGAGGAGAGGGGAGGAGAGATGTTATCAACATAAACAAGAGGTTACAGTAGCTATCACATTACCCTGCAGTGTTCAGGTGAGAGCAGGACATGTGCCAGTAGGTTTTGCAGGGTAACTGGGTGCTGCGATCCACTATATAATGTCACTATGAGTGGCCCAACTGTCATCTTTGATTGAGTTGTACTGCAACTGAAGTGTTTTTGCGTGTGTGTATGTGTGTAACGGTGTCAGCAGTTCTTTGGATATTTATGTCATAATACAATACATAAGATTATGGCTATGCACTCCCTGGCATGGACTGCAATGTAAATATCCATATAACCACAAAAGATATTTCAGTGAGTGGCTCACAATGAGGGAAGGGATGGGGGTGGAGGGCCAAAAGCACAACAACCTTAACCATTTCCTTTATCATGGTTAATGAATTGGTGAGGCAACATTTGTTGCATGAGCGCCCGTATGGTGCAGGCACTTGGCAAGGCGAGAGAGGAAAGCTCTGCTCACAACTCAGCCACCACACAATGAGAATGTGTGGCGATGGGACGCTTCGACGATCACAGCGCAATCTGAATTTCCAGCAAGGAAAATCTTTTCAAGGCGAATTAGGCCTTTGGGGCAGAAGAAAAGTGGTAGTAAGGGCTTGATGTGATGAGTGTAGCTAAAACTAGGCAGAATGTGGACATTTTTATTTACTAAATAATTATGCACCAAATGGGGAGGGAGAGAGAGAGAGAGAGAGAGAGAGAGAGAGACTTGTTAAGGGGACATTGAATAAATCAAGTCTTTTCTCTGTTTATGCATCTATTCATCTGTGAATTTACATATTCCATATCCTCATTGTGTGATGTGTGTCTTGTTGTGTTGGCTGTGTGTGTCAGAGTATTCTATGGTCAAGGTAAATGCTTTTGCTTGGTTGGGATTGGGAGTTAGTGTTGTGCTGGTGTGTGTTTATATAAGTATGTGTCAGAAAGTATGAGAGTCTGTGAACATATTGTGTTGTGTACATACATATAAGTGCATGTGTATGTCAAAATGTCCTGTTTATACTGTATGTTTTTGTGCTCACATGTGTGGGCTTTGTTGTGAGCTATGTGTTTATTAATTATTCCTTAGATCAGTGCAGGTCCTGTTTGGTCCGCCAGTGTGAGGACTGTGATTGTAAATAGACTCCCAGTCCCTACGGAGACGCCACCAAGCCCTGTCCAATCCTTGCCCCCTTCCCATGGGGATGAGCGGCCACCTCCCAGCTCTTTTGTTCAATTACAACTAATGCAATAGTTTGCCATTTATCCACCACTTTGTAATTATATTTTCAAGTGGAATTTGTTATGGAATTTAAAAAAAGCGAGAAAAAAAAAAATATATACACATCCTTTTTCTTTTTGCAAGTAGAGGGGTTTTGTATTTGGTATTCCAAGTCCTCGGGGTACTCTGAATAAACAAGTTCTGCTCATTTTCAAAGCAGCATTTTTTTTACGGAGAAGCTGGCAAGGCCACCATCTTTAACCCTATGTGTGTTGAGCAGCATGTGGTCCAGATTACTGTACCTCACGTCAACATTCTTTTTTTTTTTTTTAAACGCTGATGTTGGGCATGAGGTGGGGAAATAAGGATTCCCACTACCTTGACTCAACACAATCTGCAGAGTCATCTTACTGGTCATGCCTTTGTGGAGGAAAAGCCTCAAAGGCTAATTTGGAAAACTACAGTTTTACTGCCCATGTAAGCGCTGGATAATAATTTCATAACCCAGGAACATCAAAAGAACTGTAACAGACACTGAATGTGCTGAATGTTTGGTATATATTTTTACATTATTTTGTCTACATTTTCTTTCAAACAGAATCCAGTGTCGTGAATTAATGCTGATTTTTTTTCATAACTCAAAACTCTTTCCAAGAGAGCGAGCCAATGTACTACCCCAATTGAAAACAGTTGTTCCCTCAATGCCCTTCCTCCATGTGGGTTTCTATCATTCATTTCCTCACATATTCTTCCAAGTGCAACGCATCGCCACATTCTTCCTTGATATCTGCTTATATTTGATTTAAAAAACTAAAAACAATGAGCAACAGGCTGTTTGCATGTCTGTGTTTTTTGTTTTTCTGATGTTTCTTGTCTTGTGTGTGTGTGTGTGTGTGTGTGTGTGTGCGCGTGTGTGCGTGTGTGCGTGTGTGCGCGTGTGTGCACATGTACATGCTAGGAAATTAAGATTCCATTTGCTTTTATTCCTATGCCTCCAGTCTGCTGTCCTGAACATTAATGTTGCTTTACAGAGGCTCTTTGAGATAAGAGCTAACATCTGGTTTAGTTTCAAAAGTACACAGACTCTGCATGGGGCTCTTTCTGTGTGTGTGTGTGTATGTGTGCGCACGTGTGTACGTGTGTGTATTTGTTTAATAATATACTGTATGTATTCTTGTCTATCTGTGTATTAAATCTATAATGTGTGCCCTGTTTCTTTGTGTGCACTTCTGTGTTTATGCAAGTTACTTGTTCTGGAAATAAATGATCATATGTAATGTGCACGTGTGCCTGATGCGTGGCAGTGTTTGTTCCAGTGCACCTGTGTATACGTTTATATAGTGTGTGTGTGTGTGTCTGTGTGTGTGTGTGTGAGTGTGTGTGTGCTCTTGCTGTCTAAAACATGCAGTGTACAGCTGATAGTGTGAGCTCTCTGCTACCAACAGGGGTTTCCCCCCCTGTCCCCCACCCACTGCTCAGATTCAATAAAACCATTATGATGTACTGGCCTAAGACCCTCAGCACACACACACACATCTTCCATGTTCCTTTGCTCGTCTATGACTCCTGACTCCCTCCCCAGCTCCCTCCCTCCCCAGCCACGTATATACACATACATATACATATACATACATACATATATACATATATACATATATACACATATACTGTATATACATATATATATATATATTTGTGTGTATATTTATCTATCTATCTATCTATCTATCTCTGCATATTTGTGTGTATATCTATCTATCTATCTACCTATGTGTATGTATCTATCGTCAGTGCTCTTTTTGTGTGTCTTTCCTTTATACAAGCAGACACTAGCGATGACTGTCCTCAAGGCAAGTTTAGATCATCTGTTGTTTTTGTTTATTTTTTATCTTCTTCAGAATGGATTTATACTCTTTGGTAATGCTTCCTTACCTAATTTTTTGTGTTCATGCTTTGGTCTGCTGACTTAAAGTATAACTCTTGCACATTCATATATTTTTTGAAAAATGTAAAACTCTTCCTTTACAACAGTACTTTTGCTTAGCTTTCTCTCTCTCTCTCTCTCTCTCTCTCTCTCTCTCTCTCTCTCTCTCTCTCTCTCTTTCTCTCTCTCTCTCTCTCTCTCTCTCTATCCTGCTGTCTCTGGCCATTCAGGGTCTGCTGTGCTAGAGATTTCATCATTCTCTGGCTCTAGTTGGGACGTGTCTTTAACATTGTAGCTGTTTTTGTTTTCATCTGCTTATGGTTTGAGTCCAAATGGAGGCAGGCATACAATAGATGGCAGGCTGGGTTATCTCTTTGCACTCCCCTTTTCCGAAGCTTTCACGGGTTGGACATTGTATTAGTAGTAGTGGACAGCAGCAGGTGAGTGCTGACTGACATGTCTTCTCCTGTGTGGTCCAGACGTCCTGGAACCGAGACCACGATGACACAGCATCCACGCGCTCTGGGGGCACACCAGGCCCGTCCAGCGGAGGACACACATCCCACAGTGGAGACAACAGCAGCGAACAGGGTAAGATGTTGTCCCACCTCTCTGCTTCTCAATCTGGGGCTCGGGATCCCTTTGAGATCATGACATGCCTCCGGTGTGCGGGAGGGTTGTTGTCTGTGTGTATTTTGGTGCTACAGTATTGCTATCCCAGAGAGATCATTTTCTGTATTAATGTAATAGCTGTGACTGTACTTAAGGAAAATATATATGTAAGTAATATAAGTGATGCTATGCATTGTATCCTATGTATGTAATCAGATGAATATGCGTTTTTACCAAACTAATTTCACTAGTTAATATATTGTAACTCTTGTACACATGCCAGTTTTAAATACCTGCAATGTTGATTTAACATATATCTAATTATTGCATGTGACGGATGAATGCTATGAGGTACAACAAGCCATATCTGCCCTTTGATCGCGTGTGTGTGTGGGAGGTGGGTCCTGCTACTAACAAACTGTAGGCAAAAAGCAGTTTCATTCATTATTAAAGGTAGTGTGCAGGGTTGTTGGCCAGAGGAGAGAGACAGTTACATGTCTTCCACTCCAGCGGGCAGCACAACCCGCCTGTCTGCTTTGACTCTCTCACTGTCTGTCTGCTTTGCTCATCCACACACACATATATCAGAGAGAGAGAGAGAGAGAGAGAGAGAGAGAGAGAGAGAGAGAGAGAGATATGCCTCTGATGACTAATGGTCTGGGGGTGGCCAGGCGCGATCTGATTGGTTGCTCTAATGAGCACAAGTTTGGGCTCCTGCTTCGGTGACCTTTGGCCTCTATTGACCGAAATGACAGTTCATTTTTCATATCCGTCCAATTATAGGCCTCTATTAATGTTAGGAACGCCCTCTCTCTCTCTCTCTCTCTCTCTCTCTCTCTCTCTCTCTCTCTCTCTCTCTCTCTCTCTCTCTCTCACACACACACATATTCTATCTCTTGTCTTCTTTCATGAGCTAGTGAAGCAATTGTATTTGTCGTAGAACTAAATTGAGACCATTTGTTTAGAGGGTAAAATTGGGAGTAGTTTGAGTCGGAACACAGAACACAGAGCAAGCAAAAGAGAGAGAGAGAGAGAGAAAGAGAGAGCACCAACATAAGTGTATTACCTTAAAAGGCTGTGTGTTTGGCAGTCCTGTGATCTTTCAGTTTATCCAAATAATCCATCGCATGGGCTATACACTTTTCCAGGTTTCAGAAAATAGAAATGTAGATGTTGTCTAGGTAACTGCTGTCTGTGTTGTTATATGTCCCATTACATCTTTTCACAATTTTCACAACTACTTCATTGAAAGTTAACAGAGTTGTTTATGGGGATGGCAGATGGAAAGTATTGTTTTTCAGGCAGATAGGAACTACTACATAGTTGACTGCCTGTCAATCAAACCTACGGCGATGTTGAGTTGTTTGGAACTTGTTTGGAACATATTTCATTAAGTTAAGAGATTAATTGAATTAATTCACACATTTATTGATTTGTCGATCATGATATGCATGATCGAGCATTGTAGTCACTTGTGAGTTCTCGAGCACTGGAGTACTCATGCCCATCCTTAATGTATGTGCAATACACATTCCAGTTTAAAGAACTTTTGATTTACCATATAGGTATACTGTATATTTCGTCAGTTGTTAGTGCGTGTGTTTAATGTTTTGAAGTTTTGTGAATCACTTATTAAAAAACATCGCACACGCACACACACACACACACACACACACACATACGCACTCACACGCAGACATGCACACACACACGCATGCACACACGCCATGTTAAGCCTTGCCTCTACCAAGATGTCGGCAGAGCAGACACAGCAGAAAGGACATGTCTGCTTGGGGGATCTAGCGACCCATATTGGGGTTGTCTGCGGGCATCTGCATGCCATTCATGGATCTCAGAAAGGACATTTTACATGTTGTTGTGTTTACGCAATATTATTATGAGTGTAAAAGACCAGTACAAATTCTATATACTGTATATTTTCTTTGTGTTTTCTGACATTCATTTAAAATAATAAACCAAACCATAGCTACACTCCCAGAGAGAAAAATGTGGTTTTGTTGTTTGCATAAATTACATTTGCAAACCATATGTTTTAACCAAAGACCCATGTGGAACATTACCATGGTACCATACATTACCAGGTAAATATTTATATATATTTATAAATGAGACAGTTACAGCTACAATGCCAGAATAAAACCATTAGGTAATAGCTTGTATTTATTCCTGGTTCCTTTCCATTCTGTTTCTTTTCTTTTTTTTCTGTACAGTTCAGTAGAGTTCTAGTCACTTTGACCCCCCCAGTCAACGTCTTGGTGGAGTCTGTTTAGTTTAGTTGCTGTGACTTGACAGAATGATGAGTCAGTGTCACCCTCTTCATCTACATTCTTGCCATTCTCTTCCTAAGACAATTTCTCACCTACGCTTGTTCATTTCCATCTTTCTCTATTCTTAAAATGATGTTTCCTTCACTGTTTCTGTCTTTCTTCCTCCCTCCCATTCTCATGTTGAATCCTGTCTTTCCACATTTTATTTCCATTTCCATTCACTGTTATTCATGTAAGTGTACTCTAACAACATATCTCTCTCTCTTTGCAACCCATCAATCGACTCTGCTCTCTTTGTCCAGTCAGCCATCCAGTCACCCTGTTTGTCTCCTCTCTCCTCTCGCTTTCTCTCAGCGTATCCATGCAACCATCCTCTCCCCTCCTCCCTCCAACTTGAAACAGCTCAGTGAAAGAAGAGGTGCAAAGCCTCTTTAACCAGTGAACTCCTGCCTCCTCTCTATCTCTCTTCCCCTTTATTGCCTTCGATAGAGAGATGGAATGTCACAAACATGCTCTCCCAATGCTATACACGCACGGACACACACACACACACACACACACGTGCTAGCTTAAAAAGCTAAACTAGATTTTCGTTAAACTAAATTTTTAATAGATTTTAAGGATTTTTTTCTAAAAATACTTTTTTCAATCAGGCTAATTTAGAACAGTAAAAAATTTCTGAATGGACAAATCCACAATATCCCTCATGATGCCCTTACAATATCGTCTTGACCCACCAGATGGCGCCATCTGATTGTGTATGATTATATGGTTCTTTTTATTTCTTTATTAATTATTTATTTATGTATTTAAAAAAATTTTTTTTTTTATGTTGGCTGTTAACCCTCCTGTTGTCCTCGGGTTTCAAACTCACACCTTGCTGTGCCAGCATGCACATCATATGTCTGTATAAGCTGTAATATTAGGTTTAGCGCCTTCTATCTGCCACAAAGAGCTGGTGATTTGGGTCAGTTTGACCCGGAGGACATCATGAGAGATGTACAGTATTCAGGACATTTCAAATAGCCTATGTAGTATAGGCCTATAGTTTTTAGGAAACAAAACTATGTATTTTGACAAGCATTTTGCAACATGTCTTGTATCAGAATGTGAATGATGAAAATCATAATCTTCCTTTTTTTCCACTACATGTGGTAACGATGTTCATATGGTGGAGATTCTTAGTGGTGCTCAGCTTCGACCGCATTGCCGTTGGTATTTTCAAATGTTGAATTCCAACATAGATAAAAACATGAGGGAGGATCACATTTGCTTCGCATATGTCATTAAAATCTATCCTGGGTGTCTCCTCTCTCCCTACAGAACCGCCAAGGAAAGCCGTCTTTTTCTCTGTTGCAAATATCAGTAGAAGATTCTTTATAATACACAGAGCTAGCTTCAATGGGGAGTCTCCATAAAGTCATTAGTCCCAGTTTATTAGCTGGGCTGTTTGCTGCATAATTCCCAGCAGCCCGCCCCTTTGTTTAATACCCAGAAGTCCCCTACTCCTGCTCCTGCTTCTTAGAGAACAGTAGCGCTTAGAGGGCAGAAGAATAGCTAACAGAGCATGTATGCTGGTGATAGAGGGGATCCCTCATGGACGTGACCGGCCCTTCTTGATTTCTGTCTGCATAAAGTGTTCCTCTTGGCCTGTGTGAATTATAAGGACACCCCTCGGCTCCGCTGAGGAGCTGGCGTGTAAAGGGAAACAAAATATCATTCAGGCACTGAATTGGGCCACTCTGGCCATGTGGAGATACCCGCCAAGTTGGGAGGGGAGCAGAATGTTGTCTGCATTTTGGTAGCTTCTTGGTTTCCCCCCTTTGCATTTGAGCGATGACTGGAGATATTTGATATATATCGCCAATTACCCAGGCTGCTTTGAAAGAGTACAGTGTGGCATGCCAAGGCAAATAGCACCCTGTTAGGCGATGTGTTCTTCTCTGCATTCATTTGTGCTGTCTGAGGGCTGACATGCAGCACAATGTCTCCTACACATTTAGATGATAACTGCCTGATTGGCTCCTATTGTCCCTGTATTGTTGAACTTACAGTATTTGCTATGTGATTCAGGTTAAATATGTCTGATATTTTAATATTTTATTGTAGATCACCATAGACATTTCATTGATAAGTTCAGCTGCATTATGGGTATATACAATGTGGTTTGATATAGTATGTGTGCTCCTTCTGTTTTAATACTAGGGTTTTATATTTTTGTTCATATCACATTACATTAACAGGAACCTGATATTTTAGAAACACCAGAACATCTGGAAATGTAGGTTACCAGCAGTTAGTGACTGTTACTGTTAGTTTGCTGTGTTGAGGTGGTGAGCATCCATAGGAGACTGGATATACTGGTTGCCCTGCCCTCTGCAAACTTTTACTTGGCATTTCCGGGTCAACAGGGATGTGATTAGTTAATTTGCCTGAGTAAATAATGTGTACTGTATCTTAAGTGTCACGTATTTCAAAATTAACAATAACGTAAGGTCAGTGTTGTTGACTGGATAATATAAATATAAGCAATTAAAAATACTTGTTTTATTATAATTTACTCAACATTGAAAATAATCTAACAGATAATATCCTCCATGAATAATGTCATACTTTCCGTCATTGATCCCCCATCCGTTCCTTCATCTGACCTCGGTGCCGTCCAACAAGGTCATCTGTTACCTCCTTGTCTGTTCTAATTGGCCAGTCTCCAGGCAGAGGGCGGGCACACAGGGACATGGACAATGTTGCCAAGCAATCACCAGCAGGCCTGGGTCAGCCAATGGCATGGTTTCACGTGGCCTCTTCAAAGTCACCGATTAATTGGTCCGATTGTGCAGTAGACTGGAAGAGAGTATGGTGTGTGTGCGCCTCTCTGACTAGCGACAGTGGTGCAACAGGCTTTTCTCTCTCGATACACGAGTTGTGAATATCAGCTGTTCCTGCACTTATAGTAGACATGTCCTACACATCCTTAGAATAGAAACACATTATTGGCCAGATAGGTTGTGTATACGTGTGTCTGTCAACAACACACATAAGATATATTGTCAATAACACACCACAACAATTTTGGAGAACAATATTCTGATGTTATGTGTGTGTGTGTGTGTGCATGTGTGTGTGTGCACGCGTGTGTGTGCCTGTGTGTGCACGCGTGCGTGTGTGTGTGTGTGTGCGTGCTCAGTTTCACAGCGATAATGGGTCTTACTGGTAATCTAGTTAAACTGGAGACTGTTTGATGATACTGTAAAAGGTGTGTGGCTTCTTTGATTTCTCTGTTTCTGTATGGCCGGGTGTGTGTGTGTAGTTT
>JAODUG010003902.1:0-10935 GCA_027564795.1 Aphredoderus sayanus
GCAGCAGCCTGTAAAATGAGCATATAGTTTATAGCATATTGCATATAGACTGGTTAATCTGTAATCATATTTGTAATCATCAGATCTGTAATTGTTATCATGTCACTCTTTGTTTCAAATGCTTAAATGTGCGGCAGTGATACAGTGGGTATAGCGAACGAGAGGTGATTGGAAAGTCGCTGGTTTGAATCCTATTGCAGTGCGCTTTGAGCGGTAGGTTAGATACGCGTTATACTGTACATATTCAGTCTATATACCAACGTTTGTTTGTAAATGGTCCCAGATATGCTATTACGTAAATAGACAGACACAGTCTAACATTTATTTTATAGCTGTGAAGTTTAATTTAAACATCACAATTAATGATATGTTTCCAGGTAATGTAAAAAAGATTGGATGTTGGGTGCAGTTTTAACATTGCATTACATGAAAATGACGATACAGTGAGAACACATACTTAACCGGTAACCGTAACGTAACCGGTATGTCCCGGCCGAAGACGCGAACTCAGTTGTCCGAGCAAACACTAACACACCCAGGCCTATAGCGTCTGTTGCTAGAGTGTCCTTAAGGTGTTGAGCGTGAGGTTGAACTAACTGCACATGGCTACCAGCTGGCCATCATAAGGACAAAGCCAATTAAAATACAGGTATACGATGAGATTAGATTAGAATAGCAATAGTTAAACTAATTTAGAACATTTTCCTGCATAGTCCTGTTAATGGATAATAAACTGCATAACATTGGTTAAGACTAGTCTGAGTCTTAAGTGAAGGTTGTGATTGGCTCAACAGTCTAATTCAGCTCAGCTGTTCTTTAGTGCTGCTATGCTCGTGCATGTGCCTCCATCCTGTTCACTACCTCATACTGCTGATCTCTTTAAAAGGGAGTAGTGAGTGAGATTTAGGAACTAGGAATTAGGAACAATTGGTTAAGAGATTTGGGACGCAGCCCTGGAGTATGACGTAGGAAGTAGAAATAGCTTTAAATGTAACGGTTAAAAAAACGCTAATAATAGCTAAAAACAACTTTGATGTAGTATACCTTTGCGTATTATATGTCCGAAGGTGTTTTAATGGCGGAATTAATTTATTTCATGGGATTTAGTTAGTCAAGTCAACTCTCCAATTTAGAGGGACAGCCTTTCAAATTGGAGTTTGAAGGGAACATCTGGGGATTTAGGAGTTAGGAGTGAGATTTAGCGCTATGGAATGTGTTTTGGGCAATGGCCATAGTGTACTAATTGCGTCCTATGACATCACACGCTGTCTGTTGTAACTCCTCTGTTCTTAGTTTTCATATCCAGTCTGGCTGTGTGTGCATGTTTGAGCGTGGGCCCACAAAGCTTTTGTTTTGGTCTGAATTGCTGGTGCCTAGTGTGCCATCTAGTGGCAGACAAGACCATACATGGGTCCTTTTAAGAAAACACACAGGGAATGTAAGAGGACCTGTGTGATTATGCAATTAATTTTTAATCTTTTTGGAATATTTCCAGGCATCAACCAGCTATTCAAGCTGTGGTAGCTTGTAGCTAATGAAGAGAGATATGTAGAAGTGGAGGACAGCAGTCAACATGCTGCTGTGAGAAAGCCAGGTAGGGCCGAAGTAACAAGTGAGACTGACATCAAACAGAGATGTAGAAGCAGGGCATGTCAGAAAAGCAGATTTCTTGACAGTGTAACAGTGGAGTAGCCTGGCTTTGTATGAATGTTGCTCTCTCAGCTAAAATGTTTCTGTGATTATAGACTGAAAACACTGACTGCATTAACATTAACTCAACCAATCTGGATGGCAGACCAATAAGCGACCAGTGGGGGTGGCTAAGTGCAATGACGTTTAAGTAAAGCATTTGTTTTGAAACATACTGTAGTTCCAACATTGGCAGTGGTGGTGGAGAGATGAAGCCAAACGAACTGCTGTAGCAATGGAGATTGTTTAGAGCCTGCTCCAATAGTTTCAAACTGAACCTGTGGTTCGACACCCAATAGGATGACTGGGAAAACATCCCCAATGGAGTATGTCCAGGCACTATTCACAAAGTGAATGTGGGTCTAGTTACCCAAGGCTAACAATGGGGAACTGCATTTGTTATTTGACAAAGGAGTAGCCTACTTTGTTTTATTATTTGATTGACACAATGTGAAAAAATGCAGCTGTATAGTGAAATATTTGTCACAAAGTAGTACTAATAGCTACTGACTATTAAAATCAGAGGAGTTAGTTATATTAATGTCCCCAGTGTGGGATCAATAATGTTTCTTATCTTAGAGTTTTATTTATTAAAATTTACCTTTTTTACAGTGCAATGGCTCCGTGTAATCATAGTTGTATTTTCTTGGGTGTACCAAGCATATGCTTGCTATGCTTGTCAATGATGCTTAGGACCACAGTGGGTTTTTTCTGGATGTGACTGCTGAAAATACCAGACCACACACTGCTGGAATAGACCAGCAATAAGCCACACCACCATCAGCCATTCCTCTGTGGCTTGAATAGCTCTGATTATCCCATATACTAATATGTCCACATAACTGCTGATCTCAATAGCGCCACAGCAGAAACCATTTCTACGATTTACGAGCGAATATGAATACGTATTAAATGGGAATCCTTTCAAGTATTCAGATGAAAGGCATTACACCATAAGTGAGACATTTTGGCCAAACTCCTTGACCATTGTATATGAAGAGCTTCTTTATTTTATTTATTAGACTTGGATGCAGACATTTTATGCATTTGCCTGTTCCAGCAGGCTGTCCTGGTCTATGACACTTTGATCAGCATTTACTGTAGATACAATTAAGTTAATAGACTGGTCAGTATTATCCCTCATGATGCCCTTACAATATAGTCTTGAACCACCAGGCAGCGCCATCTGATTGTATGGTTCTTTTTATTGTCATTGCTTTGTGTTTTTATTTATTAATTATTTCTTTATGTATTTGTTTTTTCGTGACTTTTAACTTCCTGTTGTCCATGGGTTTTAAACCCTAGTGATTTGGGTCAGTTTGACCTCATCATGAGTGTTAAAACTGTTTGGTCAATTTTACAACAAATAGTAGTAGAACAAATAGGGTCTTCACCAAACAGAATATAGAAACCTGAATGTCAGTGAACCACTCATGGGTTTTACTAAATGAAACCACTAAAATGGCAGTAATAATGCCTTTGATTTATACTGGGTTTCATGTAAATAAAATAAAGCAACAATTCTACATGAACAATCATCCAATTATTTACTGCCATTGCAGGTTCTACTTCAGGAGCAAAACCTTGGAATACACTACAGGTTCAACGTACCTGTCCAGCGCACAGGAAGTGGGGACAATGAGGTGGGCTTTTCCTGGCATCACCTGCCCTGGTCAGAATGTTCTGCCACCTGTGCAGGAGGTAAGGTTTCTTCATCATATACAAATGAGTTTACAGCTACATTGAAACATCATAAATACATCTGTTGCAATGCTATTTATTACTGCCCGTTCATTACAGGCCCCGTTTTGATCATGTGCTGTCCATGTGCGGTTTCAAATCGACCACTTACTTATTGACTGACTGAAAGTGTCACCAAAATGAAATGTATTTGTTTAACATATTTTACTGTTGCTTTATTTGCTATACTCTTTAAAGCACATTGAATTGTTGGGGTGTATGAAATGTGCTATGCAAATACAACTGTCTTAACTTATCTGTCACATGTCGAAATGCGAGTGCAGAGGTTAACTGAAGAAGATGCTTCACAAAAGTGTATACTCAAAGTATTTACTAACAAAATCCAAACGAAATACAAATACCGACTCAAGAACTGTTGCATGACATCCAAAAAGGCAAAAACACAACAACAAATCAAACTACCCCAGCCTTATATGTACCACTAATCCCCCAGGTGAAATGATGTCAAATTACACCCAGGTGTAGGTGCGCCAGGTGATTGGTGTGTGCCAGGGATGGCACACACTGGCGTGGGAGAGGGGAAGCGTCACATTATCCTTGTTTGTTTCAGTGTCCTATGGTCTCCTTGCAAAGGGTATCCCAAGAATTTTATTGAGCAGCATAAAATAAAATGGTTAGATTTATTCTTACCAAATAAAAAAATAAAATCTCAAATATTTGTCATTCTGTGCATCTGAGCCAACCAGTAATTCCATATAATCTTAAGAAAATATTTGGTGAAACACAGTATTAGAGGGTTTTCAAAACCATTATCTTAAGTTACAGGCCACATTACATTTGTTTGTGTTTTTCTATATTGTAGCCATAGTAATGAATATGGTGTAATTTCTATGAATGAGCTGCTTAACATCGCTTCTGGTTTACCATCACTGCTTGGGCATATGGTCAATATTCTGAAACCCTGGTCCTATGATGTTTCTTAACATTCTGGGTAAAAAAAACCACAGTAAAATGACCAGGGCCCTAAGAATGACTAAATCAAACATGTTCATGCAAAAACAGTGGGTTTCATGTAACAATAAATAGAGCTTTCCCCTGAGTTGTCAAGCATGGCCTCAAAGATTGTAATGTTTCATAGAGCCATGACTGCATAAGAATGTGGATTTACTTTCTGAGTTTTTCAAAACAGAGGTTAGTAACTTATTAAGACAGATAATTAATATATTCCTTCTTGTGATATAAGTATGTATTTATACATATATTTAATTTAATGTTATTTTATAGGGTTAGGGTTAATATTTAAAAATGTAAATAGTAGTAAAGAGTAGTAAAACATACTGGTCAAACCGTGCTTTAAATAAAAATAGAATAAAAGCTTTGCAGCATGTTTACATTACATAATCACTGGATCCAGGGCCAATTCTAGGATCAGACCTTTAGGGGGCTTCGCCTTGATGAGAACATGACATAGGCCTACATACAAAGATTTCAAAACCAACAAATGATCTACAAAATATTCTCATACACTTCTCCGCCCCCCCAAATAAAAACAACAATTAGGGAATATATTATTGTTTATTTTATTTGGTTTATACAATTCAAAATGATGCAACATAACTATGATATAGTGTCAATAAAATGTCAAACCAACAATGTGGGTGCTTTATTCCTGCGGAATCCCTCTTCTGTCTCCCGCCATTCCACACACATTGCCATGTGAGATCATGGAAGGTCTTCATAGGAAGAAGCCAGAAATACGGTCTTTCTTTATGGTTAAGAATGAAGTGATGAAGTCCACTACAGACAGAATTGTTTGTCCTATTAAGCTCACAAATGAGTATCCTCTAACTAAGCATATACAATATCCAAAATATGTATATCCAGATAGTTTTGTTACACCAATATCGTTCACAGGAAACCTAAGTTCTAACGATGCTAATTCCAAAGCAGGTTTTTGTATATAGAAATGGCCCACACCCACAAGACACTGAGTCATGTCAACATAAGTAGCTTTTCAACAACCCCATGAGCGTGTGTCCACACACACACAATTCAATCCCTCTCAAAGTCAAACTGGTTCCGATGCCACTGAACACCCATGAAATCTATTAGCGAATGAGACCTTGTTAAAGCCTTAAATTTCATCTGGAAAACAAAACCCATAGACAGTCAGAATCACCGGTCGCTTGGGTCTAGTGGCACCTCGGACATCACAGTCTATCTTGTAGTAGCAGGCAATGGTTGCAACTGGTCAGTCTCACCAGCGCATAAACGCCCAACATGCTGGGGTGACGTTACGTTGTATGGCTGAGGGGCACAATGGGTGGTGTGTCCGGACCCAGAGGCTACTGTATCAGTGAGCAGCCTAGGGCTGGGCTACTGATCACACCCTGCCACGTGGTCCAGCCATCTCCTACATTCCCTGGAAAGCATGGCCTATGTATATTTGTTTGTCCCGTCTCCACAGACAAGACAAGTTGGCAAACTCTTAACGTAGAGGGCTACAACTTTGGATTTTTTATTTTTTATTTGATTAAATAATCATAATAATCTTTTTTTTATGGATGTTGAAATGCATTTTTTAGTGCTTGAAAGAATGTAAAATCAATTTAGCTAGCATAGATAATTATGAAATTGTTACTTAATGTATTACTATAGTAATACAATATTTAAAAAACACTTTCTGGAAGCCTTGAAACTCAAACCTTTACTCCATGCCTAGCACTATTCCTCTAAACGATATTTCACTACCGCAGATGGGTTGATTTTCTATTAAGCACACACTCGCACACGCGCGCGAACACACACACACCATCTGCCAGACAGTCTGGTGCTGGATATGTCCCCTGAGACTCCAGAAAGAACTTTTCTGAAATGCGCGCAACACACACGAAGAAAACACGCACACATTACAGTGGGCGGGGTGACATGGATTGGTTAGCTGCCCCTCCTTCACAAGCCAAAACAAAGAGCTTCTGCAGTGTAAAATTCATTTGCCCAGATATCCTGCAACTAATCAGCAATTGACATGTCTGGATTTACGACAGAGCTGAGGAAAGGCATCTAGCTTGATGTTGTGGCAGTACATGTGCCAGATTAGTTTCTGACTCAGTGTTTGTGTGTGTGTGTTTTCTGTGCTGTGCAGGCTCCCAGAAGCAGGATGTTGTGTGTAAGAGGCTGGATGATTACTCACTGGTCCAGAACAACTACTGTGACTCTGACATAAAACCTCCAGAAAACCAAAGATCGTGCAAAACTGAGCCTTGTCCACCAGAGTAAGTAATGCTACATTCATAATAGACCCAATATTGTGTTATTGTTTTAGGATTTTGTCATTTATCAGATGTAAAAATATTATGGAGCAGGCTATCCTGCCCACTTCATATTGCTTTGTAAAAGTTTACCTTCCCATACCTAAGCATCAAGTGCTAATATACAGTGTCTACCGCACTATGGATTATATATTGTATTGGTGTCAAAGTGGCCCGGGGCCCTAATTAGCTTTTAGCTGATGGCTAGACTGTTGAATCATGTTTGAGACAATACATTGAAAATATTTGAGGCATACAATATGCCAATTGTTTGTGTGTACAGTATGTATCTGTTTGAGCGAGTGAATGAGTGAGAAAGACAATGACTTTGTAAACAGTTTGCAATAATTACAATGCAAGGTTCTAATTTAAATGCAAATGTCTAATTCATCTTGATAAAGTCTGTTACAATAGCACACGTATTACAGTGAACACATGATATTTATGTCTGGAAGGAACACACACACACACACACACTGTGCTGTCTGTACCAAAGGGGCTGTGTAAACATAATTGTTTTAGAATACCCAGCATGTTATAGGCTCAAGTAATGAAAGTCAATACAGATGTTTGAACACACTATGAATTGTGTATACAGTACACTGTTGTCACGGTTTAGACATCACGGTTCGGTACATGTTGGTGCTTTTACTCACATACCATATAAGTCTATATCCAATTTAAGCCTAAAGTTTAGAAACATTTTTATAGACAGTGCCATGGAAATACTGTAGATTGTAGAAGCAGAAATACACTACAAGTAATAACGAAGAGATGTGAAAGTGATTTTAAAAAGCAGAAATGTTCCCAATATATTACAGAGGGGTATACATTAACCAACTATAATAATAAAGAGTAAACAACTATAGGTGTGTGTACAGTATGACCAAAAACAGTACATAGAAAGAGCTCAGGGCTGAATTGGCCTGGTCGTAATTTCCCCTGTACTCCCTCCCAACTCTGGGCTACTGCGCACAAGTGGTGCTGCTTGCTGGTCTAACGAGCGGCAATGGCCCGAGACTGGTTCTGTAATACTTTGTATGTACGAGACAGAAACTGATGAGCCAACTCCCAGTAGAATCCAAATTGTCTCACAATGGTTAGTTATGAGTAACTTCTAGCTAGCAAAAATCTTGACTTGGGCTTGGGTTAGGTTAGTACAACTTAAATATGTACTTAATAAATATATAGATTGGAGTATTAATAAACCTCAAGTTTTACAATAGGTGTTTCTGTGGAAATTGTGTTTCAGTGCCGACAGAGGCAGAAAATGTTTGCTGCCAGAGATAGATGTGTGTATTACATATTGTAAACCATGCTAACAGAAAACACACTAAAATTAATTGACCTAATTTTTTAAACATTTTAAAACCGAATTAACACTGTTGTATATAGTAGGCCACATATTAGGACACTCAAGGACATCTTAGAACAAATACATCAATAGCGGTTGGCCAACAAATCAAAAACAGAAGTGTAGTAGCCTAAACAGAAAACTGAAGCAGATAAGTATGTTTACAGTATGACCAAATTACCCTACATAGCAGAACTCTGGGCCGGATGGGCATGGTCCCCTTTTTGAACCTCAGATTTGTTGCTGTGTATAATTAAACTGCCACATTACACCCTGGTCTAGAGCCTCTGTGTCTGAACCGATATGTATTACAAACAACATTAAACATCTACAAGCCAGAACACGGGCCTCTTGACGCCAAAGAGAGAGCAGCATGAGTTTATAAAACAACATTTTCATAAAATGACCTATGCAGTGTAGTATCTGAAAGCCAAAGACAGGCTGCTGCATAGCTTGTCTTGATTCCAACATGTCATGTCTGGTTTATTTATATAGCCCTAATTCACAAACGACACCACCTTTACCCTCGTGATGTCTTCCGGGTCAAAATGACCCAAATCACTAGCTCTTTGTGGCAGAGAGAAGGCACTAAACCTAATTCTACAGTTTACACAGACATATGATGTGCACTGCTATCACAAGAATGTGGGAGTTTGAAACCCAAGGACAACAGGAGGAAAAATCTCTACATTTAGATTGTTCTATGGCAACGCTATTTGATGGAACAATACTTTTTACTGAGGCATGAAATAAAATCATTAATAAAGAAATAAATACACACAGCAATGACAATTAAAATACACACCAAATCATACATAATCATATGGCGCCCTCTGGTGGCATTATTCAATAAAATTAACGATATTGCAAGGGTTAACCTGCTCCAACCAAGGTAACACTTCCATAAAAACCATGGGTATAAAGGGTTCACAGAGGGAGGAATCCACTCTTCCAGGAAGGTATGCAATAGGTGCCAAGAGTGCACAGTTTGCAGTTATATTTAATGAAATTTATCACATTGTGTAATTAACCAAACCTAATGCATATTATGATTGGTAATGATTTTATAATCATAGTAGTGCTTTATCTCAGGATCCTCCTCTCAGAGTTGTATCTGAGCATGACGGTCATACACTGTACACGCCACATTCACGCCAGACTCTTCCAGTAACAGCAGAGTGTGGATTAGCCCCTCCTCCTCCATACGAACACTGCTGCCAACTTCATTGCTGTGTTTAAAAGCAATGCACCAGCTAACAGAGTTTAGGTTAAACTTTGATAGTCACCAGGCTAGAAAGCAAATGTGTACGAGCGGAAGGTCAACAGTATTGTTGGTGTCAACATCCACCATAGAGTACCAGCCAAACTCTACACAGTGGCCCGGCCTCTCATGTCCCTGCAAGAGTCACATTCTCCTTCTCACGCAGGCCCTGGAGGAGGCTGTCATCTCCACATCACAGCACAGAGGGCAGAATAAGGCTTCTCACATGAGTGGTGTGAGCATGGCACTTAGCACCTGTGGTGGCAAGTAATAGAAATGCAGTCAATCAATAGTATATCATTAGAATTGGCTAAAAACATGCAATACATATCTTACATACCTTGCTAGTCTGAATAAAAGAGCCTGTCGATGGCAGCAGACAGGTGAAGATTCCCTCCATTGTCTTGTGAATGAGCAGCTGTGGTATCTCTGGTTCACAGACAGGAATGTGCCTTTCACAAAGGTCTGTACTGCATTGTCTTGAGCAGGGGCACATTTTAAACAGCTCAAGCATGTACTCTTCATACACCAAGTACTTGACCATGCCCTGATCACTCTTGGCTGTTGATCTGTATATGTAAAACAAAAACAGCTACATTTTAATTATTAATACATGAATTACAAAAATAAACAATTTGGAACTAAATATAAAACACACTGTTATCCTCCGCATCACTCATGCTAGGGTGATATGTTGAGTCACCTTGATCAAGCAGTGTGGAATCTGTGATGACCAACTCTGACAGCTCCAAAAGAGGACAATTTGATGTTTGCAAGTGAAGTGGTGCAAACCATCGGTACACTTTCGTGGCATTGAGGTCAAGTAAGGCACGGCAGCATAGTTGTGCCTACTGCAACACTACTTGTAGACATTTTAGCTTGGGAAGCTGTGAACTTGGAATACAAATGAAAATTTAAATCAGATTTTCCATTACTAATGGAAACAAACTAATTACTAATTACTGAATGATCAAATAAACAACACACCTCCAGTCTTGCCCAGTGTTCCTGTGTGCCAACAGTTGTCTTCCTCAACGATCTGTCGGTCTAACATCTTACAGCTGGGTGCAGAATCGATGGCTCTGAGCATCCCTTGTAGTCCTCACAACCCTGGTTGATGCGCTGGGGCTCTGCTGGAAACAACCAGAAACCACATTAGATAACTATATACTGAAAATATTTCTGACATGAGCACAACTTCTTTTGAAATTATCTTTACTTCCCCCATTGCTTGTTATATAGGTATATTAACAGTGCCAACATAATGACTAGGCTATTGTTGTCAGCTATGCAACAACAGTGTATTTGCATTTTAAAAAGTCAATTTTAGAAGGCTAATACAAAGTGTGCTTATCTAGAAATCTAGAATACCTGCCCCCTCCCATTCTGTCACATACATACACATACATACATACATACATACATACATACATATGTCACACGTTCAGTGCGAGTGCAGGCGCTGAATGAGCAAAAAACAGCGAGAAGCAGGCGTCACTCCAAAAAAGGCCGTTTAATAAGGAAAAACATAAAATACAAAAGAGACGTGTGATGGTTTAGGTCGGTCAAACAAGAGGAACAACGTAAACGCAAAAACCCACAAGGAAACAATACCCAAA
>JAODUG010003904.1:0-10933 GCA_027564795.1 Aphredoderus sayanus
ACACACGCACGCACGCACGCACGCACGCACGCACGCACGCACACACACACACACACACACACACACACACACACACAGTAGTGCCTCTTGACAATGTCATTTCTGAAAATGTAACAGGTATAGCAGGTTTAATGGTTTAATGACCACACACCCCCCTCCCCCGGTACACAAATGCACGCACGTGCACACACACACTCACACATATACACACACACACACTCACAGAAACACACATTTCACCCGGTACTTGCTTCAAGTTCTTCTCTTTCACCATAACAATTCCCATTTTAAAAAAAAACACACATTCCACATCCTCTGCACTCCTGGCCAACCACTTTACCTCCTAGCCCCCCCATAGCCCCCTGCACTCAACCTCTCATGTGCCCATTTACACCACCCCCTCCCACACCATGCCCCACATCCCTCTACATTTGTGGCACTATTTTATTCCCAGCATAAGTGCTGTGACGGAAGTCCAAATGCCAGCCCATTAGCATGGCTAATTACATTTCAGTAATAATGACACCACATTAAAGAAAGCAAGGAAGGGGGAACAAGTCAAAATGATTACCAAAACAACTCATTTCCCCTTTTAAGTACCATCATCTCCTTTTGAGCAGCAGATGTGCACAGAAAAGCACTTTGTCGCTGACACACGTCCACATATATCCAAAGCCAATTGGTGCACCTGCAGACTTCATTCATTTGTAAGGGTCCAGATCAAAGACCAACTAAACAATGCATGCATCACATATGGTGTAGCAGGAAAATAAAATCACAATGTTAAACTCCACAAAAAGAGTAATTTGCCAAGTATGTTAGCACACAGGCCTACAAGGAAATAGTAAATTGGCGCAGTAGCTAGGTTATAACAGAGATGAAGACAATAGAAGAACATTACATAAGATTCTAAAGTACAATCCTAATAAATAAAAATTAAATACAAAATATATACAGTAAATATATATAGAATAAATACACAGTACGAAGCATAGAGACAGAAGTGTGTGAAATACAGCAATAAAAGTCACTACCCTGCTGCAAATGAATTCAAGGCAGACATATTCTTGTTTTTATTTAAAGAGCCCCTTCAACAGCTAAGTAGATTCTACCAACAGAGAACAGATTGAGACTGCACACGCACACACCATCCCAATAACCTCGCTGCTAATACCTTGACTCTATTCCAGTGGGCGCACCAGAGGTCATATCAGCGCTACTAAGAGCCTTACACAGGCTCCGTTTGGCTAGATGGACTGTTTGCAGGACTGTGTGTGAACCGGATGAATGTAAAAATGCATGTGTGTGCGTGTGTGTGCGCGTGTGTGTGCGTGTATGTTGTGTGTGCGCGTCGCAATGGCAAAGTGTCATTTTAAATTGTAGCGACGGCTGTAATTTCAACACACATACACACACACACTTGCAAGCATGCATGCACACCTCTAATCCATTGTGCTGACACACACAGTACTTTAATTGGTTTGGGTGTCTTATTTTGACCCCTCTCGTCTCACTCTCTCTTTTATGGTCGTTCTATCCACTTGTGAATTTCTTGTTCTGTGTCTGTATGTGAGAGAAAGAGATAGAGAGCATGTGTGTGTGTGTGTGGTAGTACGTAGCACTGGGTCAGACAGTCTAAGCTCTTTATCCAGGTTCAGCTGCCAGCCACACATTACATGGAGCAGAGATGAGTAAAGAGACTGACGTCAGCATGTCGGATACATCACAGTGAACTGTGAGGTAATTCAGCCAGTTGTACTAGCCTGCAAAGCAATATATACTGGAACCATGCCATTGGGATAAGGATGGAAGGGAGAGAGGTGGGATGGTGTGTTTGTGTGTGTGAGAGAGGATGTGTCCATTTCATTCAAATGGTATATACTGTATATCACATTCTGCCAGTATAAGGCGCCAGAGAAAGCATGGTTTGTGTTGTGCACCCGTGGGGCCAAATAAAGACATGCAAAAACAAAAAAAACACTTCTATTAATTATTGGTTATGCTCCTATTATGCTTCTCTTAATATGTCTATAGTATGTCTATAGTTACAATCACATGAGGATAGAACTAACCAATAGACACCTCCAGACTAGCCTGACTGGGGTGTGAAATGGATCACCAACCTGGCAGACTAAACACAAGCAGGCACCAGCAGCAACAAATGCTGGAAAATACACACCAATGCAAATCCACAATGACCCAGGTCTGTGGTGGTCTCAGATCACCTTATCACTTCCCAGTGGTCAGTGCACCACCCTTTAACCTTCACTTCTAAACCTTTAGTGTGCTAAACAGGGCACCAGGGGCCAAACAAACACCATTGCCCCTTCACTCTTTGACAGTCTGCAGTTGAAAGATAAGGGCACGTGAAAGATTTAAGGTATCAGAGACTGTGGATGAATAATAGCCCCCAGTGGCTGAAGCTCAGGTGTCTGAATTCAACTGTGGAGGTATTGTTCTGCATGTCCATCAAAGCCCTATCTGACCCCTCAATCTAACACACAGCATCAGAGAATCTAAATGAAACGCCAGGGGAACTACACTATTGTGGATGCACACTGTGATGTGACAATAGAGGCTCCCATTACAGCCCATGCCCACCCATACAATTTAATGTGGCCGATTCTACTTTTGCTCAGGATTGTGTGGGTGTGTACGGATCCCATTTGATTGACATATCCATGTTACAGATCCTATGTCAGTTTTGTAGGGCAGACATGGTTATATTTTTAGCACAGTTTGCTCAGCAAATCTAAGTCAACTTGTTCCCAATGAGTTGTCAAACCTATACAAAACACACCTCCAGGGCATTAAGGGATAATATGAGTCAAAGTATTGCGGCACCTTCAAAATTCATAATTCAAATTCTAAGGTTTTATCAGTGTCTGTATCATCATTGTGTCATACAGTAGTCAACCAGGCTTCTTTCTGAAGGACACAGAGCATTTCTGTCAGTCATAACTACATAGTAGACAATATGCAAACAATATCCGACTTATCCTGCCTCAAGCATGTCAAGGTGAAGGTTTGGCATGGAATGGAGAATGTCTTGATGATGTGGTGACCTTCTGTCTGGCACCAACTATGTTGGTAATTGAGAAATGTTGCACAAAACTGTAATTCCTCTGAACCATGATGTCCTTCATTTCACCATTAGGTTCAGCAGCATTGACATATTATCCACAACTTTGAAAATATGGAATAGGCGGTTATTTCAAACCGATACACCCATTTTCTAAAAGGGTGAGTACTTTGGAAGATGACAGCTGCAGTGACCATGTCCCGCGATATGTCACTCATGTACACTCTGAGTGGCAGATAAAAGGAGATTTAATGTGATGCTCAACATGGTGTGCAACAGAGAGGCTGTTGGCGATAAACACAATCACTGCATAACGTTCTATCACAGCAGCAGAAGCTGAAGTAGGCATTTCAAACAAGGCCAAGGGGCAAAAGAAGGCTGTCATGCGGATGGCAGTTATGACAGTGCAGGGTCATAAAGGCAGCGTGGAAAGGCGATGAGGAGGTGGGGGAATAAAGCCGTGGCCCACACACAATGGTGCCGTTGTCACAGTTGTGTGACCGCACAGAGTAATGGCCACACCTTAATGAGCTGTGGGCCCTAAAGACTCTGCTCTGTCTGTCTAACTGCTAGCTCTAAACTGCTGACTCCCGGTGGTGTGACGGAAAGGGGGGTGGGCGGGGGGGTGTAGGCTGCATTGAAGCTATTTTTAACACACACACACACACGCGCGCGTTCACTGCGGTGCCTGTGTGCACGTGATGAACCGTGTCCAGTGCCGGAGACGATAAATGGGGGGTGTCAGGACCATACAGGAGGAGGCTGGCACAGCTCAAGGTGACCGTCTGCCTCTGTCCTCTTTGGCGGAGGCCGGACCGTTATGTCGCCCCTGGCAACAGGATGTCACCCTGGCACCGGGCCAACTTGTGAGGAATTGTGCCATTTTCCCAGGAGCCGCACGGATCTTCAAATTGTTTCTCCCCCCCTGCCTCCCCCATAGTTTATTGTCACAGTGCGATGTGCTCTGATACCTACAGAGCTTCCTACTATGCAATATCAGTGTTTTTGTCTTCACATTGAAACAACTCACGCAATATCTAAATACCTTAAACGATTGCTGAGCACACCGCTCCATCCCAGTCACATTGGTCTGCATGCCACGTGGCGAGAGGCCTGCTTGTTGCCAGCATTGCTGTATAACCGCAAACAAATTGTGATTAGCCTACAATGCAGGATTACTCAGGAGTCTCCACAGGGAAAGTGCGGGCAGACACGCCTACGTGTTTACACAAACCTGCGCACCTGATGGCAGAGCAGACAGCAAAACGCTAACGCGTGGGAGGGCGGGCTTTTCTCCATCGCTCAGCGCGGAGGAAACAGGTGAGAAAAGGGAAACGCAAAGAGGAGCGGTTCACTGTCCTCATTAATGGCGGACAACAAACGCGGAACATTCCGCAGCATATGGAGGGGCTGGGGCTGGGAGGCCTTCAAAACAGCCTCGCCGTTCTCTGCCATATGGTGTCACTAATTGCTGTTTTTACGCTGCAACAGAGGGGTAAAAAAAAAAAAAGAAAGAAGAAGAAGGTTGACAAAGAAAAACAGAGCGCCAAAACTGGAGCAAAAGTTTTGATTGTTTTGATGTTGTGTGGAATGGTAGCTAACAGCTTCCAAATTCAGCCTGTGGGAAATATATTCGGTTTCAAGGTATCTGATGATATCTGCTTTGATTTAAGAACATTTTCCTCTCTTAAGATGAGATGAATAGATTTATCTAATAAGGTGCGTTAGAACACCAATAAACTGAGTTAGTTGTATTTAACACTCAGGTGATGAGAACATTAACTTGATTGTGATTACTATCCAAAGACATTGCACTTAACTTGCTTGATAGTCACTATATCACCCATGGTGACATGAATGAACAACAACTCCTATGCAGCACTGATTTCATTAGGAGAAGTCATTTGGGGTTAGGCTTGTGACTATGACATGAGGCTTGGGCACCCACCCAGGGAAGAAACACATGCTTGTTATGCCTTTCCATGCTGAAAGGCTCTCTGGTCCATGTTCAGGAAAACATAAGCTTTATCTTTGATACATACATACAGCATGTGCTCCACACACCCAAGAGAGCTACAGTAGGGTCCAGGAGACGTCCAATCAAATGTCTTGTTTAATTGGATTTCACACGTCTCTTTAGCTAGACTGATTATTCATTCCCATCAGAACATATATACATAATTATAATGAAACGCAGCTTCAGTTATCAATTAAAAGCTTTGTTTGATAATTACAGCTTTCGAAATACATTAAACATTAGCCTTCAAACAAAAAGCAGTAAGGTATACACATTTATTTCAGGATGTGTGTAGCATTACAAAAGAAAAATCATTTGTATGCAAGTCCGAGTATACAAAGGCGAGTTCAATGGAAAAGTACATGTTTGTTCAAGAACACCTCACAATAATCAAACATTCAGTAGTTAGGATAATTACAGCACCAATTTATTTCTAATGTATAAAATAAGTCACAAGGTTTCAAGAAGCATGAACAATAATTAGTTAGGATAATGGGGACATTATGGTGAAAAAATATATAGCTTTCATCGCTGCTGTTAAAGCAAACACACCCCAAACCTAAGGAGCTATTTGGGGTGAGCTATTATATCATGACTATTTTCAGGTTGCCACATTGAGTGAATGTTGCATTAATTACAATTACTGCTAATGCTAAGTTTAGTACCATTGTACAAAAGATGAATTAAAATGTAGACCTACTTCATTTTAGGCTTAACATCAGTTAGAAATGTAAAGACAATAAAAGCTAGGCTAATAATAGCAAGTTTTCAAAATAAGTATTTGTTTCTGCGCTTTCAGATAGAATGTCCTACAATGAACTTCCACTGTTCATCAAGTGCACAATGTGTGCAGATACATCATAGTAAACTTGTATTTGTAATGCCAGAAATGTCATCTAAGGAATGTTAGAGGACAGCTAAAACCAGCTAACGTTTAGTGATGCTCTAAAGATGTGCCTACACCTGCTGCGTGATGATGCTCTCAGCTCCAACAGAAAGTGCCAACTCAGAAGCTGTAAAGGGGGCAGCCATATTGGTTTTCAGCTCCAGAGTCACCTGACTTTCCTGCTTCTCTGCAAGTGCAAGGAAGGGGGAGCACAGTACAGTGAAGACTTGACAGTGCCAAGTACGGAAGCTATTACCAATTAGTCTTCAAAAGGTGTATATGAGTAATATATGGCTAATGCTGATATAAAATGCGTTTACAATGTAAAATAAACAAGAAAATAGCAGATGGCCTACACATTAAATATCTTAAATGCTATTCACTGCAGTGGGGTACAATATGCTGAATAAGGTACAATACATGCCCAAATAAAACCCACAGAAGACAGCAGACTCTGCTGCTATAGCAGAGTTGAGAGGGCAGAATAGACTTGCTCTTGTCAGCTCCTCTGGGGATTAGTTTAGCTGCTGCCCGCATTGCTGTCTAAACGTACATGCACACACATTAACAAGTGCAGATGCACACGAATACACAATGACATACTGGTTATTTACATTCTGTCTAACACTTTCTCTCTCTCTCTCACACACACACACACATACACATCCTTAAAGCAAATATCAAATTGCTTGGAAAACCAAGTCATACATTTGTAATAAACAAATCCTTGTGTTTAGAACGTTACTACAAAGTTACAAAGCATATGTATTCATGCACATGCACACAAGCACTCTCACGGTCACCTGCGTTCACCATCACGAACAAGCAGATCACCTTCACTCCACGACAAGGTACATTATTAGCCACATTATTGAGTGCAAGCTAAAAATACCTGCTGCCCTTCGTAAGACCGAATCCTGCCAGTTGTGACTAACATTGGATACCCCATCCAGTTATTAGCAGCTCTGTACTGCACCTGCTCTTACTACAAACACAGTGCACAACCTTTCAAAGTCTCAACAACAGAATGCTGTGGTCTCAGCATTCCATCTGACATTCCATCACGGCGTACCTTTGAGTGGTGGCGCGTTTTGCTGTGTCATGCCTAGCACCGGGTCACCTCCAAAACCACCGCAAAGCCGGGTAGAGAGCGGTGTGAATGAGTAAGCAGCCTGCAACCTACCTTGCAGCCTCTGCATCACGCTGGCGATATCCCTGGCAGAGCGCCCGTAGTGTCGGGGTGATGCCATGCCACACACACACACCCACGCGCGCGCGCGCACACCGACGCAGGTCGCTCAACTTGTGCGCCAAGACTCCGAGACGACCGCTCCAGAAAGCGGTCTCGTCATCCTCGGGAGGCAAGGGAGGCTGGGGAGCGGGAGGGGAACGGAGGAGGGGGGTGGGTGGGTCTCAAACTTGCGTGTGCTGCTGTAGTGTGGCGTGCGATGCTTAAACAGTCCGCGTGTGTGTGCCGTGCCGTGTTTAAGTCACCCCTGCTACAGCGCTAGTCTGCAATCCTCTCACTTTCTCAAGCCCCTCCCCCTCCTGACGATGTGTGTGTGACAGCGTGTCCGCGCGTGCACGCCCGTGTGTGTGCGTGCGTGCGTGCGTGCAGCAGTGCCCTCCCCTCGCTCTTCACAGACGCTCACTCCCGCAGGCAGGGGCAGCTTGCCGGGCTGCATGCGCTGCCACCTGCTGTCCAATCAGGAGCAGCTTCTCTCATAATTCCCCAAAGGCGTGGGATCCAATAGGACGCCGGCTTCCATGACATACCCACAGAGCTCCCGGTGAGGGTGGGGGGGACGGGGGTATACGTCACCTGAAAATCACCAAGCCACAACAAAAATAAGTGCGCCATGTATACAGTACACAGTATGCTGTGTACAGTATGATATACAGGATACTGTGTACTAACTGGAGTATATGCTGTATGTTGTATACAGCATACTGTACACTACACTGTATGCTGTGTAATATGCTGTGTAGTGTATACTGTAACAGTATGTTCCAGTAACAGTAGATTTGTTGATCAATGGTGCTGTTTATAATGTAGGAGGTGTGATGGACCACAAGGCACTGAACACTTTATATGTAATCCCATTAGACAAATCCTTTCATCATCTCTGGAGAGCGCTTGAAAGGAGAGCCACAGTGGTCTGGCCAGAAGCCCCATCCAGTCAGGTGGGAGATGAGGAAGTGGGGGGGTGGGGTAGAGAAAGAAAAAAAGGATGATAAATGATCACTGCTTGCAGGCCCTCAACAACCGTTTTGATGTGGAGGTGGAGGTGAACATGCAGGGCAGGAATAAAAATGGATGTGCTGCTTATAGAACTATGATTGAGACCACTGGCAGTTACAATGGATAACTCCTCCATACAGATTATTGGATTGTCCTGTAGTGTATGTTGTGAGTGCAGGTGCAGATGAAACAAAGACATGGGAACATGGTATATAACAAAAACACTACGCTCAGTGTTACAGTAAATCTAATCTCTATTCAAAGACAAACAATAACCGACAATGAATGAAAAGACATCCCCAACATAATCCCATACTGACAAATACAGTTTGCACATAACGATGATGAGGTCATGTGAGTCTAGCTGTGTCTGGCTGATGTGCATGCAATTATTTAAAGTAAAAACATTTTTTTAAACAAAATTAAAAAAATTATAGAAAATGTATACAGCACTGGGTCAACAGTCGATGCCTGAGGTATTAATATATGATGATATAGGTGTTTTTTAATCTTTATACAGGGATGGGCCAGTGCAGTCAGTGGGTGGTCCTCTAATTAATCTGTGCAGAGAGACTAATCCTATTATCCAAGCACAGCATTGAAGCTTTATAAACAGTCATAATTAGGTATACAGTATGGAAGTGATTAGCACCTACCCAAAAGTCAATATACAACGGACCATGGCATGGCATAAATATAGAAAATGGCTCAAATGTATTGGTCTATTTTGTATAAGAATAAGACTGAGATATATAAGATATGATCATATATGTTGAGGATAATTTTCATTAAGGCTTTGATGAAATTTGACGACAGTACAAAAACGTTCATAAATGAAGATTGTAATCCAGTTACTGTAACCAGACGCAATCAACGGAGATGCCACTGTAAACTATGAGTTGTAACTGCGTGGCGTGCTACTGCAGCATGGACGGCCTGCTGACTCCAACATTTCTACACGGCCGGTGGATTGAGGTGACCTCTACCGTTAAGAGAGTCTCAAGAAGACTGGCCGATTCAGCCGGAAAGAAAAGAAGCCTGCTGCAGCAGACCGAATGAAAAGACCAAAGCCCGGTGTGTCAACTGGGAATCCTTTAATGCATATAAAGCCCAACCCAACCTCATCCAACATCCCTTTTTCTTATCTTATAGAAGCACACCAAGGGCTCAGGCCAAGTCTGCCAACATAATAATCTGCCTAATACCTTATGTCAGCAGTTTTCAACAACAACAAAAAAATCTTATTAAAAAGTTCCCTTAGTGGGCCCGCATGCCAACCCAGACTTCAACCGACCGTGGATTGCAAAATGATAAATCGCACAGCGCACGATAGGCTACTTGTAACATTGTTCTGATAAAATGTAATGCTGCCGGCTTACCCAAGCTATATTGGTGAAAGACCAGGTTACATCGAATCCTACATTATCGTGATTAAAATATATAACATGACCTCAGACTTGCCTACTAGTACAGGGTAGGCTGCTCAGTGCTCAGTCCACGTGTTCGCTTTCCATAGGAGTGTTCGTTGTTTGATTTACATAATATCTACCATACAGTACTTAAAATTCATGGTGTATCACACCGCCTACTGGTCATAAACCAGATCTGGTGCTTTCGGTAGTTCGACAAGGGCTTTCAAATATAAGTTGGTAGCCCAGCAAAATTATGATTCTGTTTGCAATGATACGTTTGTCATTTACAAATCTAAATATTTTAAACTCCACCTTTGTGGACCAGCATCATACAATCATTCTAATAATATAACATATTGCAAAAGGAAAACATGCCATTTAACACTGTTGTAACATTGTTGGCACAGTTAACAATTAGAGGAAGTCTCATATTTGGCCTTCCCATTATGCATTTACGAACACAACCAAAGTAAAAGAAACATGATTTCTAGTGAATAAATAGGTTTAGTTAATAGGTTTAGTTTGTTTACAGTTAACCCACAACTCTCATAAGGATGGGGTATCATCAGAAATGTGTGCAAAAACTGTGTCAAATAAGGCTATTTAATACTATAAGCCTTGACAACCCTGTTCTATTAGCTGCATTCCAACATGAACATTTGCCCTTCCTTCCTGTGCAGGCTACAGACCTTGTGAATGCAACTAGGTGTGTATTTGTGTAAAACAATGCCAGTGTCGAAATAAAAATATTTATGTACACTTAATTAGCTATGAGTGGACCCACTATGTCATGAGGTGTCAGAAATAGAAAAAAATTCAAAATAGAAAAATAAATAAATAAAAAGCAACATTTCTTTCTTATCAAAGCTCAGTGTTTTCACTGGACCTCTCCAAAAAAAGAGAGGACCAGACGTCTTATTGAGGCACCACTGACCTGGCACACACTGTGGAAAGACTGAGCTTATTAACAACAACAAAAACAGTTGAAATAAGAGCAGACTCCGATAGCCACATATTCACAAGATGTTTTGACAAAAGTTACAAAATATAGTATCGTCGTGTCCATTTTGTCAGCAGAAGTTGTTATTATTAAATGTGACGCCATCTGAGATTATGCCTTCAGCATCCATTTCAGCTTCGAGGTTATAATTGTCAGTGAAGCTTGTGGAGTTTGTGTTGCCTGTGGTCTGAGGTTTAAAGCAAGAAACACTGGGAATAGGGGTTTTCAAGAGTGATGTGGTGGGATGGCGTGATGGGGGGGGGGGGGGGGGTGATAAATTTTAATATTAAAAAA